>OZ035961.1:104107344-104407344 GCA_964034945.1 Chrysopilus asiliformis
AGCTTCACTGGTTATGGTTGCGGTAATTTTAAATATGGCTGAGCATAGGTGAGAATTTATAGTAAATTAATGACTCTAAGGTGGGCTCAAGTTTTGAACGCCTGCTGTTGTTTTTAATGAAATGGGGAAAAAATCACACATTTCACAATTTGTTTGTCTAGCTTCAGCGATTGAAGGGAGTTGAATAAAATGCATTTTTAATATAATTTCATTTATGTTAACTTTTAATTAGAGCCTGTAGCGATTGGCAGCTACTTTTGCCTATTTAGGAAGCATATCTGTGGCAGCTAGTTGAGTGTTTGGTGAAATGCAACACTTCTGGTATCCATTTTATAGTCATTTTACATTTCGATTTCAATCAAATATGAAAGATCTTTGACTCTAGCTAAGCAAAATTGGATCGAAAGGTGGGAAAGTGATTTAATGACTTGAAAAAATAGTTTCTAATAGAAAAACTGTCGCGGTATTTTTCCCTAATTTGAAAATTTTACACTAAATTAAGATTTATTACTGGTTTATTTGTGTTTTAACGCGGTTGCTGAACTTTTTTCTGATTGATGCTTATACGACTCCGCGTTTTTTTTTGCTTCATGCGGGGACAAGGGAAGAAGCCACCATTTTAACTTTGCTATGCTTTTCCTGTAACCGTTAAAAGTAATTAAGAACACAGATGCAAACCAGTTCTGATTTTGGTTTCCAAATTTCAAAAATCTGATTTCGTTCTCAATTCCTAAAATTTCAAAAAATTGGTTCTGATTTTGGTTTCCAAAATTTCAAAAATTTGATTTCAGTTTTGGTTCCTAAAATTTCAAAAAATTGGTTCTGATTTTGATTTCCAAAATTTCAAAAATCTGATTTGGGTTTTGTTTCCTAAAATTTGAAAAAAATTGGTTCTGATTTTAGTTTTTAAAATTTCAAAAATTTGGTTTTGGTTTTGACTTCGGTTCCCCAAAATTTAAATTGTTTAGTGATTTTTGGTTTTAGTTTTTGATTCCTATTAAGTGGTTTTTGTATTTCCTGATCATATTAATTATATTTCTTGAGGCACAGGGCATGGATACGGTTTTTTGTGTACTAGATCAACGTAAAAAAGTCCTAGCCGCTAAATCTGGTGGACAATAGAAAATAACAAGAATTTTTCAATCCCAAAAATTCAAATGTTAACCGAGCTTAAACCTTTAAAAAATTTCCTGGTTTTTGGTTTGGTTACAAAATTTGTTTTAATTCCTAAAAGACGTCGGAGCTCGAGTTTTTTCATATAAGATCGACAGAATAAATTCAAATTTTGAACACCTTTGAGAAGTGCATTAATTCTGCGATAGAAAAATTTTGCGAAATAAATTTTGAATAAAATTCGTGGAGAAAAAATCACAAGTGTTAACAAAGCTTAACCCGGCCCTTACACGCGTCTGTAGAGCTGACACAGTCGCTGACACAGTCGCTGACACAGTCTCGTGTAAATGCACTGACTGCCAGTTCGCTAAATGTATTTCAATGCGTTGTCAGTAATTTGACATTTGAAGTCTGTGCTACTGACAGACTTTAACGTCGCGTGTAAGGGCCGGGTTAGTTCCATCGATATTATAATTTTTCAATCCCAAAAATTCAAATGTTAACCGATCAGAACCCGTAAAAAAATCTTGGTTTTTGGTTTGGTTATCGAATTTGTTTAAAAAACTGAAGTGATATTCCGTAACTTGTTTCAAGCGTTTGTTTCGAGTTAGAAGAAAAAGTGGTATTTGCTATCTCGGTTTCTCTCTGTCATTTATTTCGGTCAAAACAGAGACAGAGAATACTTCTTGTTCTTCTAACTCGAAACAAACGCTTGAATCAAGTTACGGAATACCACTCCTGGTTTGGTTTTGGTTCAGTTCAACCATCTTTTTAAACGTTTTTATTTAGCTTGCCTTCGTGTCTGTCTGTTTATCTGCCAGATTAAATTCTTGCAAATCAATTTTGCCCACTTCCACTCAACTGAGGGTTTTCGAGGTCGCTGAATCCGATTTTAACATTAAAAAATCTGTATGGATAACAGAAGATCCTGTAAGGATAACAGATTACCGTTTTCCTTAAATTTTTCGGTAAAAATCTCACCTTGGGGTTTTTGATATCGGGGAATCCCATTCTGACATTGAGAAGTCTGTAAGGACAACGGAAAGTCCTGTTAGGATAATGTGATTATCTTTTTCATTTTGAATTTTTAGTCATACTAATCAAATACGAAATGACTAAAAAGGACAATTTTTTTTAACAAAAAGCTTTTATTTAAATAAAATGCAGTAAAAAGAAAAAAATACTTTTTTGTCGCTGTGTATCAGAAATAAAAGCGAGATGAAAAAGAATAAAGAATAAAATAAATATTTATCTCGCTTTTATTTCTGATAAACAGCGCCCAAAAAAATACACTATTCTTTTTAGTGTATTTTTTTTAAATAAAAGCTTTTAAAAAAAATTTTTTTTAATTGATTTGGTTTTGGTTTGGTTCGACCATCTTTTGGAAAAAAAATTCAAGAAAAAATCGTGAGTGTAAACAGGACCTTAGTTCCATCGATATTATAGGTTTTAGAAAACTGGCTATGTTTTTGTTTTTAAATCATGCATCAGCCTTTCGGAGTTTGAAGCACCTACATTAGTTTTTATACCCGTATGGTGAAACCAAAGGGTATATTAACTTTGCTTTACCGTTTGTAACGCCAAGATCCCGTCATCACACACAAAAATGAATTACACCAGTGTGTTTAGAATGATAAAAATATTTAATTTTTGCATGTCCGTCCGTCTGTCCGTCTGTCTGTCTGTCTGTCTGTCTGTCTGTCTGTCCGTCCGTCTGTCTGTGGCGCGGATTGCGGGCGCACGGATTGAGCTAGAGACTTGAAATAAGTTCGTTCATGGGCAAAAATGGACCATTAGGGGGGTCCCCCCATACGAACGAAAATGTTTTTTGTGAATATCTCAAAAACGGTGCACCTTATCAAAAAAGTTCAAGAACAAAAGTTATTTAGGATATGATTCTACATAAAACTCCCATACATCAAAATCCGATTGGAATAAATTTTAAAAAATCTTATTGGAAAGTTTGACTTCCAAGTGGAATTTTGGTACAACTGTTCGAATTTTGATACGAATATCACCATACGGGTCTCCAATGATTGCCAGATTGGCAATTATAGCTTTTGTTATGTTTAGATTTGTTTTTTCTCAAATTTTGTGCATTTAAAGTAGATTAGGTACATCTAATTGAGAAATCATGCACTCTCATAATTGCTTTCGCATCTCACAATGATTCTTTGTAGAAAATCGTTGTCACTGTCAACAGATGTACGGTTAATTTTACAAAATCATCGCATTGTTCGGTTGACACCTTTAAGACACTATTTTTACGTCCAAAAATTCCGTTAATCAAATATTATTCCACCCATATTAGGAGTAAAAAAACATCTTTCACTCTAATATACATCATTTAAGGAATATTAAGCAAAATTAACATATAGCCATCAATTAACGATTTAACCAGCATTTTTTCTATCTCCATTCTGTGAATTTATTTTTAAGACTTTTCGTCTCTAATCGCCATTAGATTGCTTAAATTTTCCCCATCTTTTCTACAGGTTATAGCGAGTTTTGCTCAGGGATTTTTACTGGAAGCATTTCAGTCGTAAAGCTCAAATCATTTAAACTAGCAAACAGTTTCTTTGTGCAGTCGCCTCAAAATGTAAAGTTTTTTGTGTTTTTTTTCAAAATTTTCTGGTTTTTTTTTTGCATATTAATGTCGAATGCGTAAAATGTTTTTTTTTAAATCACAGCAATGGTTTCCATCACATTTCAGTCTGAATCGGTTCTTTATTCATGATTCAACAGGTGGATGGTTTTAATTAGAGAGCAAACAACATGAAAAAATTATGATAATTGAAGACATGAATCAACTCACCTTGAAAGAGCTCCATGGCCCCAAACTTACATTTTTGTAAGACCCGACAAAAGTTTCGTTTGCTCTGAAGTTTCAAAATTCATTGAAGTAAAGACCTCATAAATTTTTACGTGGAGCTGACGAACCCAAACATTTTTTAAGAGTTTAAATATTTTTTTTCTTGAATAACATTTTTTTTTGTTGAATCACTCAAGAAATTTAAGAAATTCGTTAAATTAAAGATAAAGCGATGTTTGTTTGGGATTTTGTGCACGATTTTCTCGTTATGCACTTTTATGAGAGTCTCATTGCAATAAATTATCTTTTAATTTTCATACACCAAAAAGGAATCCCAGGTCAGCGATCGACCCTGAGTTTGTTTGGAAAGGAATTCAAAACAAATTGCTAAGACATCACAACAAATAAACCCACTGGAAGTATGCAAAAAAGAAAAGAAAAATATTGAAATCATTTGCTTAATAATAATTTGTTAATTTGCCACCTACCCGAAATGATCAAGGAAGGAATTTGTGAGCGACAAACTTTTTTTAAGTGACATTTTACATGATTTTCTGAATGGTAAAATATCAGGTATTTTTTTGAAATATGTAATTTATAGCTTTGAAATATTTTGTTAGGTTAAATTATGCACACCCCTTTTAATTGTTTTCTAGCGTTTTTGGATTTCCTTTTGTTTTGATCGTGCAGTTTTACAGAGGATCGCTTTAAGGTCTAATGTTTGGGCGGGGTTTGAGTTATGATAGATTTGGGTGGCGATGGCGCCGAGAAATTGTAAAACGTTGGAATGAAATGTCGCGTTACGCCCTAATTGATGACATTTTTAACATAATTTTAGAAAGGCTTGGTTATATCATTGAATTTTTTTTTTTAAATTCAAGGGAAAAGTGTAGAACTAAAAGATCATAAATTATTATGAGCACAAATTTTTTTTAGTATCCAAATCGGAAACTATTAAAAGCATTTTTCAATCAGAAGTTCTAAACATACACTTTAAAAAGTCTTAAATAATGTGCTACAACAATTCGCAAATGATTTTGCGTCTTTCTCTCTCTCTCTCTCTCTCTCTCTCTTTCTCTATCTATCTCTCTCTCTATCTCCTCTCTCTCGGCACTACAACCGGTTTCCGGTCTTGGCCTGCCGCAAAGTCTCTCGCCAGAGGCCGCAAAGTCTTTCGTCAGAGGTCCCGGTCTCGTGCCGATGTCCTCCAGTTTTGCATCGCGTCCTTCGCGTCCTGGACAACGCCGTCTTGCCTTTTTGTTAATAACCTACCGCAAAGTCTCCCGCCAGAGGCCGCAAAGTCTCTCGCCAGAGGCCGCAAAGTCTCTCGCCAGAGGTCCCGGTCTCGCGCCGATGTCCTCCAGTTTCGCATCGCGTCCTTCGCGTCCTGGTCAACGCCGTCTTGCCTTTTTGTTAATAAACTGCCGCAAAAGACTTTCCGAGCCGGGTCACTTTCACTCTTTCGAGTGACATGATCATCCCACCGGAGCCTTTCGCTTAATTTAAAAACTCAATTAGTATTTATGATACATTGCTGCGTCAAAACGCATTTGGCATGGCGCTCTCTTGCGTTGATTTGTTTGCAAAAACCTGCGTCAACGAATTCGATTTGCCAAGTTTCATTTAAATCGGTTCAACTATATTCGAGTTGTTATAAGCGAATAGACAGACAGACAAACAATGTTTTTGTTGGAAAAAGCAAATTTCATTTCTATTCACTACATAAAATACGTCACACAACTTTTCCCTAATAAATTCTGTTAAATTTGCATATTGATTTGTTTTATTTATAATTTACAATCTTTTTTCAAAACAACGTTGTCATTGTTAAACAAATTATTGCCTGTCAAAAACTCCAAAACGAAGAACAAACACCCCGACGAAAACAAACGAATCAATTCTCTCCGGCTGGGGGCTATTAAGCCATCAACATTGAATTTTTGAAACATTAAAAAGAAAACATAAAAACTGCGAAGTAAAAAAAATTGTTAAACTGTTCTGAATTTATGCTGGACTAAAGATTGTTCCAATAAACCACGACACGATATAACGTGATTACGCGAATTGTTTGTTTTTTTTTTTTTATTTACTTGGAGATTTTTGTCTCAATCTTTTGGTATTTGTAATTTTCCTTTTCATTTTTTCAGTTTGATTGTCACGATCACTTCTTTAGATTGTCTTTTGATTTGGCTGGGCAACATTAAATAAATACGATCGCAACATTTTTCTTACTGCCAAGATCAATCACGATAAAAAAGATGATCGGGAAAAACAGAAGAGAAATTTCAAACATTTTTCATCTAAATTTCATTTTGATTTGAAAAAACACTAAATATTTTTGAAGATCATTGAATTTTTCGATTATACACTAAATATTTTTGAAGATCATTGAATTTTTCGTTTTAAATTCGACCTCTTAATTTTGCCTAGAAAAACATTTCCCGACCACTCTTGAGAAGATTAGAGCAATATTACAAAAATGTCTTTCTGTCTGTTAGTCTGTTAGTCTGTTAGTCTGTTAGTCTGTTAGTCTGTTAGTCTGTTAGTCTGTTAGTCTGTTAGTCTGTTAGTCTGTTAGTCTGTTAGTCTGTTAGTCTGTTAGTCTGTTAGTCTGTTAGTCTGTTAGTCTGTTAGTCTGTTAGTCTGTTAGTCTGTTAGTCTGTTAGTCTGTTAGTCTGTTAGTCTGTTAGTCTGTTAGTCTGTTAGTCTGTTAGTCTGTTAGTCTGTTAGTCTGTTAGTCTGTTAGTCTGTTAGTCTGTTAGTCTGTTAGTCTGTTAGTCTGTTAGTCTGTTAGTCTGTTAGTCTGTTAGTCTGTTAGTCTGTTAGTCTGTTAGTCTGTTAGTCTGTTAGTCTGTTAGTCTGTTAGTCTGTTAGTCTGTTAGTCTGTTAGTCTGTTAGTCTGTTAGTCTGTTAGTCTGTTAGTCTGTTAGTCTGTTAGTCTGTTAGTCTGTTAGTCTGTTAGTCTGTTAGTCTGTTAGTCTGTTAGTCTGTTAGTCTGTTAGTCTGTTAGTCTGTTAGTCTGTTAGTCTGTTAGTCTGTTAGTCTGTTAGTCTGTTAGTCTGTTAGTCTGTTAGTCTGTTAGTCTGTTAGTCTGTTAGTCTGTTAGTCTGTTAGTCTGTTAGTCTGTTAGTCTGTTAGTCTGTTAGTCTGTTAGTCTGTTAGTCTGTTAGTCTGTTAGTCTGTTAGTCTGTTAGTCTGTTAGTCTGTTAGTCTGTTAGTCGGTTAGTCTGTTAGTCTGTTAGTCTGTTAGTCTGTTAGTCTGTTAGTCTGTTAGTCTGTTAGTCTGTTAGTCTGTTAGTCTGTTAGTCTGTTAGTCTGTTAGTCTGTTAGTCTGTTAGTCTGTTAGTCTGTTAGTCTGTTAGTCTGTTAGTCTGTTAGTCTGTTAGTCTGTTAGTCTGTTAGTCTGTTAGTCTGTTAGTCTGTTAGTCTGTTAGTCTGTTAGTCTGTTAGTCTGTTAGTCTGTTAGTCTGTTAGTCTGTTAGTCTGTTAGTCTGTTAGTCTGTTAGTATGTTAGTCTGTTAGTCTGTTAGTCTGTTAGTCTGTTAGTCTGTTAGTCTGTTAGTCTGTTAGTCTGTTAGTCTGTTAGTCTGTTAGTCTGTTAGTCTGTTAGTCTGTTAGTCTGTTAGACTGTTAGTATGTCTGTCAGTCTGTGTACAAAATTTCTCAACGAAATTTGACAGCCATGTTTGGTCCTGGAATGGGACATTCCTATCAACTTTTGGTGGAAATTCGTTAACCGGAAATAACCAAAATGGTGGTTTTTTTTAAATCGCAATTTCGTTTTTCTCCATTTCTCGATTTTCTCCGAAATTACTCGTTTTTCAGTAGTCTCATGTATTACCAAAGTTGGAGATAATAAAATTTTCTACATCTTTGTCTCTAACAAGAACTCCGTATCTCAAGCTGTGATCAAGATGTACCGTTATTTAAAAAAAATCAGTTTTTTTTAAAACCATATTATTTTAGTAAAAAATTAATTTATAGTAAAAATTTTCTGTGGTCAAAATAATAATAAATTTTTTTATTAAATTACTGTGAAGAAAAATTTCTCTAATTCAAACTTCTTTCACGAAGATCCACGTCAGACAAATTCCAACTGATAACAACCCCATGGGTGATTTTCTTTTCTAGATAGAAAGAAAGTTTTTGATTTATTGATTGATGAAAATTGAAATTATTGAATTTTAATTGAAATTTTGATATTTTTGATTGGTTGCTGAAAGCCCCGTTTAGTGGCGCCTTCAGAGAAATCTTCCAAGATCGATATATGGCGCACTGAAGTTCACACCGGCCGGCTGCCAGTCTTCCGATTTGACTGATGTTTTTTTTCACCTCTTCCTCAAGTTTTAAAGTGTTCTCCCTGAGGCATTCGAAGTCTGAAAGTTCCAGCATCCTAGGTCGGCCGCTAGTTGAGCCTTCAAAAAGGTGATCTTGCCGCTGATCGCGTCGAAGAAGTGGCAAAAGTCCGCTATGTAGCCGAGGAGGAGATGAAAGATGTGGACAGAGATGAGTTGGAAAACACCCAACCAAGACCATTGAGGTTCACCGAACTTGAATCTATGACGGTGCTCACATAGTGAAGAGAAGAAGTAACCGTTTGTCGAAGTGATCGTGGTGTTGACTGGAAATCAATTGCCTCGCACCAAGCTTACCGTGTCCATTTACCTTGGCCAGGTAGCCCAACTCTGTCGTCACTCAACACTCATCGCATCACTGTTCAATGTTTAACAAAGTTGAAGAAACCATATTCACTTGGACTCTAATCCGGCGAACATAGAACTATGATCATGACGATTTGTTTCCTTCATCATTCAATTATATCAACCGAATGGAAACGAATGGTTTTAAGAAAACGATCACCCATCTTCATTTATCTATCTTGCCATTCATACCTGGCTGAATAACGTCTTATTTCATATGCTCACGATCATGTGTTTCAGTTTCGCTATAAAAGTGTTGTAAACGAGTATAAATTTTAATTAAATTTGAAAGTCTTAGATTGAAATCCTACAAATTGCGAAGGTTACCGTTGACGGAGTTGACGTTTTCAAGAAGGATCGTACATATAAATGAATTACACCAGAGTGTTAAGGACGACAAAAGATTGGGATTTCCGCATGTCCATCTGTCTCTCCGTCCGTCCGTGAACACCATAACATTCTGAAGGATTGAGCTAGGGACTTGAAATTTTGTATAGTCACGTTTTTCGTAAATCGCTAGGCTAAATTCTTGAACAGACAACGTTGCTTCCCCTCTACCCCATACAAACGAAACAGTTTTTTTTGTTGCAATTTTATCGAAAACAGTCAGTCATATTGAGAAGTTTATAAAGGTAAAATGTGTTTAGAAGATGATTTTACATAACTTACCTACGCATCAAAGTCCAGTTGATCCACACTTTCCCCCCTCCCCTATACAAATTGAATACTTTTTTCTGTTTTCTTGAAAACGGTGAGTCGTATTAAAAAGTTTATAAAGGTAAAATTTGTTAAGAATATGATTTTACATAGTCGTTCCATACATCAAAATCCAATCGGACCACTCCCAAATACAAATGGATTTTTTTTAAATAAAATTGTTGCCTGTCATCATATAGAGTATTTGACGATTGGCCCCTGTCAATTGTAGTTTTTCTTATGTTTAAATATGAAGTCCGTTAAACTGCCGCAATTAGTCAAACAAGTTAGGCAGTTTTTTTTTGTTCAATCGAATTAAGAAACTACAAATTGATTTTAATAGCGAGCATGGTTTGTATTTGTGAAGTCCAATCAAAGGTAAATTGAGAGATTCCTGTGGAAATTCTTCCTTCAAAGTCGACATTTTACAATCAGAAAAAGATCCCAGAATATGGCGATTTTAATGAAACAGGTTTACAAGTTTTATTATTTTCTTGAGTTTTAAAAAAAAATAAAAAATATCACAGAAAACAGTAAAAGTAACCTTTGCTTCTTAAGTATTTATAAAAAGAAAACAAAAAAAGGTAAGTAAAAAGAAATTTACTTATACAGCTGGTAGAGATTTTATTTTCTGGCTGATTTTAAGCAATTACATGTCTTACACCAGGAATATACAAATTTTATGTTAGTTTATTAGCACTTAAAATTTCTTAATAAGGGAATCAATTCCGTGCAGTTGGCGTTGATGATTACCAAGAGATCTTAAGCATAGCGTTTTATGATTTTCTTCAATTTAGATAACATTTACTACAAAAAGTAAAATAAAATAAGACGAACTTTATCGTCAAAAGTGGTAAATAATTTTTTGGCGTGAAACTTTTTATTTTTACCTTAAATGACATGCAACCATGCATTGCGGTTATATGAATATTAAATCTTTATTATAGTTCTTTGAAACAAGATTGTTGATCATATGTGTTTAAAGTTTTTTTTTATATCACCATAAAATTTTAAATTATTTCAAAGTTAAGGTTGTAATTTCAGTGAAATGAACAAAAATTAAATTAGAAAATATCAAAAAGAGTTTTCTTATTATTTCACTGCGATTCTAATGGGAAAAAATTTATTGAAGAGAGTTTTTTTTTATTTCGGATTTATGAATAGATTTGAAAAGGATTTATTCATAAAAAATATCCGATGTGAACAGCACATGACTTTCTTATACAAAATCTATATTTGTGCAATATTCACATTACATCCCGACGAATACAGTAGTATAGTTTATATAATAAACATTAGAAAAGCTATAATTCCTAGGGGCAAAAATCGTCAAATACCCTATATGATGACAGAAAAAATGTTTTTTTTTAAATCCATTTGTATAGCAGAGGGGAAAGGAGTGGCCCGATTGGATTTTGATATTCATACATCTATGTAAAATCATATTCTAAATAGATTTTACCTTTATAAATTTTTCAATATAACTCACCGTTTTCGAGAAAATTGCCAAAAAAACTGTTTCGTTTGTATAGGGGAGGGGGAAGGAATGGTTCAATTTTGCGTGTTCAAGAATTTGGCCTAGCCATTTACGTGAAATGCAACTATACAAAATTTTAGGTCTCTAGCTCAATCCTTTCGAAAGTTATGGTGTTCACGGACGGAAAGACGGACAGACAGACGGAACGGAAATCCAGAAATCAAAATTGAGGCAAATATTCTATTCATTTTGTATCATACAATTAAGCACCAAAAATCCTTTAGTTTTCGAAAAAATTGCAAAAAATAGATTTTATTTGAAACTAGCTTGCATACCCATCGTTGCCGCGTTAAGTTTTTTCAAATTTTGTTTTTTTTTGATGGTCTATGTTGGAGCTAAACTTCAGGCCAATCGGTTCAGTAGTTTCCCCGTGAAAGAGTAACATTAGAGAGAAAACTAAGTTTCGAAATCAATTTACCCCCTCCCCTTACTCCCCCCACTCCTCGCGATACTTTTCCGTATGCCTATGTTGGAACCAGAACTACCACAGACACTCATGCCAAATTTTAAGTCAATCGGTTCAGCCCTTTTTGCGTGAAAGAGGAACAGACAGACAGACATACAGACAGAGAGACACCAACTCATTCTTATATATTAGTATGATAACGGTATATCTTGATACCGGTTTGAGACACTGAGTTCTAGTTAAAAAACAAATGTCTGGGACATTTTACTGTCTTCAAGTTTTGTCATACATAAGACTACTGAGAAACATATTGTTTCAGAGTAAACAACAAAAAACGAAATTGCGATTTTTAAAAAGCCGCCATTTTGGTAACTTCCGGTCAACGTCCCATAGGATCGTCCCATTCTAGGACCAAACACGTCTGTAAAATTTCATGGCTCTAGCTCTGTTAGTTTTTTGAGAAATCTTGTACACAGACTGACACCGCGTCTTGATTGACAATTTTTTATCCCAAGAAATATCTCACCGCAATAAGATTTTTTTGATAGCTGGGCCGAAAATCTCTTGAAATTTTATTTCTCAAGATGGCGTTGAAAAGAAAACACCTAGTCGCGGCGCTTGCAATTAAAGCTAGAACTTGAATCGTACATCGATGCGTCCGTCCGGTAGACAGTTTTATGCGGTGACAGTTGGGTACGGCAACGAATCACTTCTTCTTCACTTTTTTTGCACTTCTTCTGTTAGTTTATCGTCGAAACAATTACTTTCAATTTGTTCCATACTTAAATTGCTTAAATCGTAACCAAACTTTTTTGCGAAATGACATTTCCGTGCGTTACCGCATGTAAAAGTAGAAATTCGACCTACTCTATGCGGTTGCCGCATCGGAAAACGTATTATTAGGGGAGTACTCATAGCAGTCCGTTGATTTTACTTTGACCGCATCGAACTGTCAACGTGACGGACGCATGGCGGACGCACGGACGTATGTTTCTGGTTCTACCTTAATGCAATACGTGAAATTGAAAAGGCTGAAACAGAAGAACAGACGAAAAGAAAAACCTCTTAATATTATATATTCTCTTCGAAAGACTTTTGTATCGTATTGTTTGTAAGAATTAGTTATTTTCGCAACTACTTGTCGGGAGAATTTAGATTCCGCCATCTTGAATCGGGAAATTCCATGAAATTTTGCAATTGAGTCACCCAGAAGCAAAAGGGCCCTTCGCCATTTTTAACAATTTTGCGCTAGGCGAAAAAAATGTTTAGTTCTCGCAAATTAAAATGTTTGTTATTAGTTTTTGGCTTAAACTAATCTGACATGTATTTCTTTTGAAAATATGTAAGAAAAAATTAAAACATGCGACAGAATTTCTGGCAAAAAACGTTTAAATTTTGGAAAAGGGACCGTTTGAAAATGAGGTTTGGAAAACGCACTTTTTGCTCCTAAAATATTGGAAGAAGTCTCTTTTGCCGCCAGATTAATGTGATCTTTCATTATCGTAAAAAAACAACACAATATTTAGGAACCTAAATTTTATTAAACATAAGATATCAGTTTTCATATGATCATTTCAATCATTTAATTTTAGGAATTTTAAGAAAGCAATATGTAAATCATATGCGCAAAATATCTTCGTCTTCGAGGGTTTGACATAGATCTTCCTCATATTCAATTCTTTCTTCTTCATTGTCAATAATGGATTTATAAAAAAATAAGTTGTTGTCTTCTCGCCAATTTTCTCCGCAATGTTTCTTCAATAGGTTGTCACCATCCAAAAGCTTTTGTGGTTTGATAGCAGGTTTTTCAGTCAAGGTATCTGGTAATTGCATGGATTGAATTTTCTTGTTCTTTTTCAAAAGAGATTGTGCAATACACATGTCCGATCTATATGTCAATTCTCCACGTACTGTTATATTATTATGTTGCGTTTTCCGAATATAAAATAAACTTAGTATAAACGAATCTTGTTGTGCTTTACTTTTTGATTCGTAAAAATCCTTCCAAAATTTGTACAAATCTCTGCCATGAAGATCCTTACAGCGAAAAGTTATACCCTTGTGTTTACAATTTAAACGCTTTGGAAGTCCTTTGGCCTTCAATCTGAAGTAAATAGATACTGCCCTGCAATATATTTTCTTTTTTTTTTTTTTTTTTTTTTTTTTTTTTTTTTTTTTTTTTTTTTTTTTAATACAACAGGAATAACAACCATCTGATTACATTATTAGTTAATTAAATATTAGGTTTGATATTTAAATTTAGTTTTTATAAAATCTTTCGTTATATTAAAATCACAATAAACTGTATTATTATATAGGATTGACATTGACGTGATTGGCTCATTTAGCCCATAGTTTGTGTTATGAATCTTAGTTTTAATTAAGTTAGAATGACGAAATTTACGAACCGGGACATTGAGCTTGACCGAAGAAAGCAAGTCAGGTACATTTAAGTCACCTGATAAAACTTGAGATATAAAGACGACTCGGTGCATACAGCGTCTGTTTTCCAACGAAACCATATCCAGTAGTTTAAGTCTCTCAGAATATGGAGGCAAAACTACGGGGTTATTCCACGGAAGTGAACGAAGAGCGGACCTTAAAAATCTTTTTTGAACACTTTCAATACGCTTGACATAACAATCATAAAATGGATTCCAAACTACACAAGCATACTCCAGTATCGGACGAACAAAGAACAAAAAAAGCGACTTTAGCACATACGGGTCATTGATTTCTCTAGAAAAACGTTTAATGAAACCAAGAGTAGAATTTGCTCTACATACGATATTTTGTATATGAAGACCGAAATCCAATTTAGCATCAAGAATAACTCCTAAATCATCAACGTGTGATACGATTTGCACGACAATGTTGTCTAATTTGTACGATGTAATTATAGGATTCTGTCTTCTG
This sequence comes from Chrysopilus asiliformis, assembly GCA_964034945.1. Classification (NCBI taxonomy): domain Eukaryota; kingdom Metazoa; phylum Arthropoda; class Insecta; order Diptera; family Rhagionidae; genus Chrysopilus; species Chrysopilus asiliformis. The sequence continues at coordinate 104,121,525 of OZ035961.1, forward strand.
GTAAACGAAATGAAGACACATTTATCAACATTTAGGGTTAAACTATTCTTTAGACACCAAGAACTAAATTTATAAAGATCATCTTGTAAGAGTAACGTGTCGGATGAAGATCTAATACATTTATATATTTTTAAGTCGTCGGCGAAACCAAGCAGTTCAGAGTCCAATAATATAGTAAAAACATCGTTAATGAATAATAAAAATAACAAGGGACCTAAGTGACTGCCCTGTGGGACACCTGAAGAGACATTTATCTCGTCCGATAAAACACCATTAAATAAAACAGAAAAACTTCTATCACACAAGTAGGATTTAATCCAATAAATAATCCAATAAATAATATGCCTAACTTATAAAGAAGATTCTTACCTAATTTGCTTTTCCTTCTCTCTTTTCCAATTCTTTTTGTTAATTGACTTTTTTCTAGCTTTTTCGCCAATTTGCACTACCCTAGGAATATCGTTTTCCATGTTTTCATAACCAAGTTTTTATCACACGTCTTCGAACCAAGAAAAGATAAAACTGACATATTATTGTATATTAAAAGGGGAATTCCCAAAAAATATCACCAGAAACTAAGCATAATGCTGCTCATTTCATGTGTGGCAAAGATACTTTTTGCACAGAAATGTCGGGTGGCAAAGATACTTTTTGCATAGAAATTTCAGAAATATCAAGGGAAAAGATAACTTTTTGCTGTGTTTGTCATGAAAGGAAAAGAGACTATTTGATATTGATTCGCAAAGGAAAGCGGCCTTTTTTGCTATTGACGCTAACCGAAAAATTAAAAATACACTGGAAAAAAGCTATTTTCTAATGTGTTTTACATTGTTGTACTTAGACATATGAAAAATGAACACAATGGCATTGCCAACTCATTTTTTAAAAAAAGTGCCTAAGATGACCTTTTGCTTCTAATAGACTCAATTGCAAGATTTCATGAAATTTATCTCTGGGATTGTTTATCGCCGTCAACTCGGGCTCTGATTGGTCAATCAAAAATCTCTGCGATGAAAAATCCCAAGTGGAGACACGGTCTGACAGACAGACTAAAATACAGAAAGACAAAAAGACATTGACATCAATCGAGTCAGGAGTGCTCGGAAATGTTTTTAAAATTAAGAGGTCGAAATTTTTCATGAATACAATACTTTATTGTACTTCGTATAAGAACGTAATATTATGTGTAAAAAAAATAGTCACTGGGGTTGAGTGCTGTTTATTTTAACGAAATACTTACTCTATTTTAAGATTATAAAAAAAATATTTTACGGATTAAGGACGTCATTTAGTTTTTAATATAATTTTAAGTGCTGTTTGAGGGCTTATTGCTAACATAACGTTGTGCGTTATTTTTATACCTCTAAGCGAATATCAGTTTTAGTACCCCCACAAAAGGTTTTTATTAGCCAGACCATAACATGCAATATTCGAAATATCATAGTGGTCAATCAAGTTTATAAAAATAACTTTATTTTATTTTCCTTGCAATTGTTAGAAAAGCCATTCAAAATATTTTAAAATAATGGCTCACGATTATATTAGTAGGTAAAATAAAGTTTATATGTGAAGCATTTTATTTCCATGAAAATGAAATGCACATTAACCTCGTTTGAAATTTATCTTAAATTGTGCAAAGTGAGATCTGCACTGAAATGAATCTTCTCTGAATGCTTTTCTTTGGACAAAAACAAAAATAAAATTGAAAGGTTGAACAAAAGTAAAATTAAAAGTCCAGTAATTTGTTTGGACGTGAGTTTCGGGTCAAATGAAGCAAATTTAACCTTCATCTTTACAACAACGAAATTATTCTTTTTTTTTGTCTTTGAAGAAAATAAACTTGAATTTAACTTTCTCGTCCATGTCAGTAAAGTCTTCTTATTATTGCCTCTAACGCCAAATAGGCTGAACCATCAGCAATTAGCTTTCATCTAACGATTTTTAGTTTCTGTACTTTTTATTCATAGATCGTATATTTGTGATGAAAAAAAAATTACACAAACATAAGAAGCAAAAAAAAGACTTAAGGTGAGGTCAAAATACGAATGTGAAACAATAAATTCGTTTTATATCTAAACTTTCTGTTGATAAAATAAAATAGGAATAAAAAAAGAAATTCGCTTTTAGCATAGCTTAGTCGAATGCTATTTATTTTCCTATATGCTCGTTCAGGTGATTAATATGTGAACATGTGTAGCCTACATCCAGCCCGGCAGTTATCCATAAAATAACGGATCAAAATTGCTGCACAGCATAGCAAGAATTTCATACCGTGGACATGGCGATTAATGTTGTTATTGCTTCTGTGACATGATTTGTCATTAATCGATATTTATCGATTCACTTGTGTTGATTTGAATTCAAGCGGACAAGCTTCATAGTAGATGATAAAATACGACATATTGGACGTTATAAACGAGAATTGGTTGGAAAACACATTGTGGAAGAGGTCATAAGGTCAAGAAAAGTCTAGAAAGTTGTCAACGATTGGATTTTTATACAAAAAATATGTGGGGAAAACATAATTTTACATTTGCAGATTTTTTTATTAAATTTCAATTAAATCGTAATTAAGTGAAACTTTTTCTTGTACGACTTTTATAATGAGAAAGGACTAAGCACCATCTTCAAAAGCTGAGAAAACTGTTTGAACAAATTTTATAAAAATTAGTCGAACGGTTTGGGAGTTATGTGGCAACAAACATACATAACAGTTAGTTTCTAAAATATGGAGGATTTGTTATACCCGTATGGTGAAACCAATGGGGGTAGCCCCATACGAACGAAATCATTTTTTACGAATACCTCAAAAACGGTGCATCTTATCAAAAAAGTGCAAGAACAAAAGTTATTTAGGATATGATTCTACATAAATATCCCATACATCAAAATCCGATTGGAATAAATTTTGAAAAAATCTTCGCCGATCACTTAAACTTCGAACAGCAGGAAGGAGGAAGGAGGAAGGAGGAAGGAGGAAGGAGGAAGGAGGAAGGAGGAAGGAGGAAGGAGGAAGGAGGAAGGAGGAAGGAGGAAGGAGGAAGGAGGAAGGAGGAAGGAGGAAGGAGGAAGGAGGAAGGAGGAAGGAGGAAGGAGGAAGGAGGAAGGAGGAAGGAGGAAGGAGGAAGGAGGAAGGAGGAAGGAGGAAGGAGGAAGGAGGAAGGAGGAAGGAGGAAGGAGGAAGGAGGAAGGAGGAAGGAGGAAGGAGGAAGGAGGAAGGAGGAAGGAGGAAGGAGGAAGGAGGAAGGAGGAAGGAGGAAGGAGGAAGGAGGAAGGAGGAAGGAGGAAGGAGGAAGGAGGAAGGAGGAAGGAGGAAGGAGGAAGGAGGAAGGAGGAAGGAGGAAGGAGGAAGGAGGAAGGAGGAAGGAGGAAGGAGGAAGGAGGAAGGAGGAAGGAGGAAGGAGGAAGGAGGAAGGAGGAAGGAGGAAGGAGGAAGGAGGAAGGAGGAAGGAGGAAGGAGGAAGGAGGAAGGAGGAAGGAGGAAGGAGGAAGGAGGAAGGAGGAAGGAGGAAGGAGGAAGGAGGAAGGAGGAAGGAGGAAGGAGGAAGGAGGAAGGAGGAAGGAGGAAGGAGGAAGGAGGAAGGAGGAAGGAGGAAGGAGGAAGGAGGAAGGAGGAAGGAGGAAGGAGGAAGGAGGAAGGAAGAAGGAGAAGATTGTGTAATGCAGGGGGCTTTTTAATTTGTATGGGAGAAGCGGTACCTTGCAACTTTTTTTCAAAATTTTGTTGCCGCCATTTTATTTTTCAGATTTCCCGTACCCCCTGAAATTAGTCGGTGTACCCCCAGGGGTTCATGTACTCCTGGTTGGGAAACACTGCACTATAGCATAGGCTCCTGATCTTCAATGAGTTAAGATCGTGTGTAAGTTTCAAGTAATTTCTACCGATCTGAATGTTTAATTGCATTCAACATATTAAAGTCATTAAATTGCAATGACGTAAAGTCATTAGTGCCATAAGTTACCTATGCCTCAAAATAATTAATTACTTCGGAATAAATAGAACTGAGTGTTGAACAAGTTTTGTTGTAAAACTAGCCACGATCAATGATCGTGTCACTTGGACCCAGAAAAAACTAATCTCTACTACGGCTTGTAACACTGCGAGATGTGGGGGGAGACACCATTGATCGATGCTGCATAAATTTTAAGGTGTCTACCACCACCGTACCACGTCACATTGCACACCTTTTTGGATAAACTTTTTCTACCTATGTATACTCGTATATGCTCGAATTTACCTAGCAAAGCATTCATTTAAAATAAGATCTCCCCGTTTGGTGCTGGACTCGACTATGGAAATATTTTGATACGCCTGCTGAATGCTCAATTAAATCTGCGCATGGCTGGTTTGCATAATCTGCTCCAAACCTCCATAACATTGACGTTGTTTTTTTTTAAATTTTCGTTTTTCATAATTTCTGTTTTTGATCATTATTTATTATAAAATTCGTTTTCGTTTTTTTTCGTGAATATTATTTCAATATAATTTATTTATGATGCAGTCTAGTATGAAAATATTCAAAATACTTACACGGAATAGCGACAAAATGCAAATATAAAATGGCAAAAATTTAATGTTTTTTTAACAAAAATATTTTAATACCTTCTGTTGTGGTATGAAATTTTATTAAATTATGTTAGCAGACGTTAACCAAAAAGGTTTTTCGAGGGGTTGTTTATATGACATATTTTGATTATTTTAAATGGGTGGAACGAAATTGTCAAAATAATTTAACTCTCATAATTTCCATAAAAAATTCATGCGATTATGAAAAAACGAAAAATTTCATCAATAATTTTTTAAAATATACATATTTTTACAGTTTAATAGATATTTTTATGCTATTTTAATTAATAGGCGAACGACACATACTGGGAATCTATCAGTGATAAAAATCTGTCAAATAAATATTCGATAATCCGCTATGTTGACCATTAAATTGATTGGAAAATCATTTACATATTAAATTGAGAAATATTTAATCGCCTCCTTCATCTTGGAAAACACATCCTATGGGTTTCAGTTTTTGTTGATTTTACGGTTTATTTTTTCCCCCGTAGTTATTCGATTTTTTTCTTAATTTTTAGACAAATGTCTTAAATATTTACATTTGCAATCTCCAGGGTTTCCTTTTAAACCGATCGGTACTTTCTTAAAAAAAATTCTCTGCAATTTTCTGTTATATTTTTTTTCAAAACCTATAGAACAAAATAAAAATGTGATAATTTGGCTCAGAGGTAAAACATTCAAAAAACCTCGCCTTAGACACTTCACCATTTCAAGTCCATTAAACTTGTAGTGGTAATTACTGCTTGATGCCAAGGACACCATCACTCTAGATTTCTATCACGTTGATAAATTGTATCACGTTGATAAGTTTTCATGAAAATTGCGAAAAACTGTTTCGTTTGTATGGAAGAGGGTGCAAGGAATGGTCCAAGCCTCGCCATTTACAAGAACTTAGCCTAGCCATTTACGAGAAACGCATCTATACAAAATTTCAAATTTCTATCTCAATCCTTTCGAAAGTGATGGTGTTCACTGACGGACAGACAGACAGACTGACGGACATGCGGAAATAAAAATATTTTGTCTTCTCTAATGCCGCGGTCACACGACGCTGTTTTGCCAGCTGCTGTTGGTTAGTAGCGCTAGCAAGTTACGAGAAACGCATCTATACAAAATTTCAAATTTCTATCTCAATCCTTTCGAAAGTGATGGTGTTCACTGACGGACAGACAGACAGACTGACGGACATGCGGAAATAAAAATATTTTGTCTTCTCTAATGCCGCGGTCACACGACGCTGTTTTGCCAGCTGCTGTTGGTTAGTAGCGCTAGCAAGTAGCAGCCAGCGTACTGAGAGGGTTCACACGATTTATACTTTAGTAGCGCTGGCAAGTAGCAAAACAGTGGTTTGGCATTTGAATCTGGGAGATTTTTTTAAATAATAAACGTAACACACAAATTTAAATAAATAAACGTAAAATAATAACTTACAATAAACAAATTTTACCACTTATCAGACTTTTGACAGCTCAGAAATCATGTGACAGGGTCACGCGATCCCTAGTAGCGCTTGCAAAGTAGAACAGTCTCTACTTCACTAGCGCTGCTAAAATCATCACGCTGCTGCTGGTAGTAGCAACGGACTAGGGTTCACACGGTGCTGCTGAAACGGCTGCTAACAGCCAAACAGCCACTAGCGCTGGTAAAACAGCGTCGTGTGACCGCCGCATAACACCATAGTGTCGTTCATTTCTGTGTCCGATGATTGGTTGGATGCGTTACAAACGGTATAATAAATCTAATATACTCCTATATGATATATCATATCTCTTCTCTGTATATAAAAGCAACGAATGTCTGTCTGTATGTCTGTCTGTATGTTCGAACTGGGCTCGAAAACAACTGGACCGATTATGATGCGGTTTTTTCCTATATGTTGTTTAAACTTCAGGTTAGGTTATAGGATATGTATTATTTTGCTACAGTCCCCCTTTTTTCCTCACAATCATTTATCCCCATCACAAACAGGTTTTTAAGTTATTTAACAGAATAATGCGTAAACTATTGGACCGAATTAACTGAAAATTTACATAGGGGTACTATATTCTCCGAAATTGTTGATTAGCTTTGCAGTTGACAAAAATTCTTCTCCCTTCTGACCCCCTCTTCGGCTATCTCCTAAACTACTGAATGGATTTTGATGCAGTTTTCACTGTTGGGGAAGTCGTTCACGAGGAAAAAGTTTTACTAACTAATGCCCTAAACACATGTGCAGATTTTCTGCATGCAGAGCTGCATGCATATCTGCAGCTAAGACACATGAGCAGATTTTTTTGACATTTAATCGCATCGGCTGCTGTCAACAATGGAAGAAGAATTGGCCAATTTTTATATTGGAAATGGATGGATCACCTCATGTTCCTGAAAGACGTAGATAACGTCAATACAAAGTATTGAATATTTTCTACTGGACTTTCCTTTTCCTTTTCTTTCCTTTTCCACTGTGTACGAATTTAGTCCATATTCTCTTTGCTAACAGTCGATTTTGCCAAACACCAAAAAAGAATCCTCGGTTGACATCACTAATTCTGCTGCATGCTGAATTTGAGATACCATGCAGCTCTGCGCTGCATGCAGAATTTACATGTGTTCCACTTCATATAAACGAGTGTATTTAAATTCCGCTGCATGCAGAATTCTGCACATGTGTTTAGGGCATAACTCTAAACCCATCCCTTTGTCGTAAATGTCTATTTTCTCTCTTTTTTAACCCATCTCAGGCCTGTAGTCTGGGGGGAGGAGAGGGGAGTCCTTCACCAAAAAAAAAATTTGGTTCTGAGAGTTCTTACGAAATTTGGCCCGCTTTAAAACGTTGTAAATTAATGAAGGCCAATGTTTTGTTATAGCGCTATGTTATGAATGTTTACGCGTTTCCTGAATTTTATAAGCAAAACTTAGTGAAGTGTTCTTATCTGACTATCTTATCATGGACCCTCAAATTTCTATTGATAAAATTAATTACAAAAAAGTATAAAAACAGCTAAAAATACTAACGAAAAATCATTTAAAGTTCGTATTTTGTTAATTGCACAATGAAGTTGCTGTATTTTCTGTTTTTAATCCTTGTAAGCTTGACAGCTGTTTTGGGTGGTGACTGGAGTTGTAGAATTACTCAGCCGGTAATATTTTTTTTTCAAACTTTGATATGTTTCGTCCATAAAGTTTATATTTTCATAGTGCGCAAACTGGAAAGACTGCTGTTATCGGCCATGCATTCAAGGAAAATGTGCACCAGTTCTTTAATAAATTAAAATAAAATACAAAAATATGTACAACTTTTCTGTTTAAACTAAAAAAAAATAAGATAAATAAAAAAAACTGTTTCATAAATAAACGACATTCAATTTGCATCCCAAAGGAGTGTTCTTACCTTTAAAATTTATAAAATTCTTCACTTAACCTCTTCTTTATAAATTTCTTCGTTAATAATTATTTTTACACAAAATTAACTCAATTGTTATAATTTTTCATAGCAGCAAAATCCAGCGGAATATGCATTTTTAGTTCAAATTTTTTTTCTTTATTAAAAGCTTTTCTTAAGAAAAGAACCAGTTTTTACCAATAAAACCTGAGACTCTACGATTTATTTACAATAAAAAAGATTTCAACAAAGAAATGAATTATTTGATTCAGTTTCGTAAAATGCTTTGGAATCGAAAATTGGTTTTTGTGTCGAATTTCATTTTATCGCTTTCGATAAATGGACTTTAAATATTGATTTCTTTCTGTTTTTTTCGCATTTCTAAAATTGACTTTTTTGATCTGTCAATTTTTGAATAGAACGTAATGGATGGTTAAATATTTTAATCTACTTGTTATTATATTAGCTTTTTAGGTCAATGATCCCAACTGTATCCATTTCGATTTTTATTTATATTGCAGCGGAAGTTTCATTTACAAAGATTGTGAATTTCGCTATAAAAATTTAGATCAAATTGTTCATTCTTGATATTTTATGGTTAAAATTTTCTAGTATTTTAAATAAAAGTAAACGATGTACCATTATTAGAATTATTATACTTTGTTTGCAGAAAATTCATGTGGCGATCATAATAGTTGCGTTTTTTTAATGTTCTGAAGCAGTTCAGAACAAGCTTTCCATACAAAATCCTGCACCACCTTTTCATCTCGAACAGCGTTTAGAACAAACGGAAATTTTATACGGTAATGTACGGTAATGAAATGCTGCTAACTTCAACATAATAAATCTGACATTTTATTCTCAATTGAGGATTTTGTGTTGGTGGTTTGTTGGTTCTGATAGCGAATCGTGATTATATCAAGAAAATATAGCAGTAACGGCCTACTGATGTAACCAACGTGAAGTTAGTTGCCATTCGAACTCAATGAAATTTCCCACTTACTCTGGATCGTTCTTTTAATGTTTTGTGTTCTAGAACATTAAAAAAACGCAACTATTATAGGGTCCATGACTTTTCACGCTGATTCAGTCATAAAAGTCGCATCAGTCTACCTCATTCTAGTTTTCTGCATATAAAAATTCCTCACTTTGAAGATTGGAGATTAATCATCTTCTTAAAAAGTTAGTATTTTTTTTTTATCACATGTTTATACTCTTTATGACAATTATATACATAGTAGTATATTAGATTTAGTAGACCGTTTGTAACACATCGAACCAATCGTGGAACACTAAAGTGAACTACACTAGAGTGTTTGGTGTGACAAAAGATTTTGATTTCCGCATGTCCGTCCGTTCGTCCGTCTGTCCATCCATCTGTCTGTCTGTCCGTGAAGACCATAACTTTCGAAAGGATTGAGCTAGGGACTTGAAATTTTGCCCAGTTGCGATTCTAGTAAATAGCAAGGCTAAGTTCAGGAACCGGAAAAATCGGACCATTCCTTCTCCACTGCCCCGTACAAACGAAAAAGCTTGTTGGAATTTCCTCGAAAACGGGTGCCGTATTGAAAAATTTATAAAGGTGAAATATGCTTAGAATAGGATTTTATATAATTCATCCATACATTAAAATCCAATTGAACTACTGCTTCCTCCCTCCCTCATTCAAATGGAATACTTTTATTTTCCTCTGATATAGAGGGAAAGTATATTACAAGTATATTCATGAAGGTGACTGACTCGAGAACAGGGGATATAAATACTTTCTTTTCTGATCAGTACAAAATCCGTTTCAGGTAAAATCATAAGGCTGTCCGTACATCTGTCTGTTGGTCTGTCCGTTTTACATATTTCAAATAACTCGAGAATGCGTTGAGGTAGCGACTTGAATTTTTTAGTGGATGTGTTTTGCAAAAATCGTAGTTTTTATCAATTTTTGAAAAAGTCTCGGGTACACCCCATACAATCTTTATTTTTAAATATATCGAAAACTGTGCGCTTTTATGAAAAAATGTATGTAACCAAATTTAAAGGAATTAAAATTTGCTACATTTTTTCCTTTAACGGTTTTTACATATCGCTAACGGTTCTCAACATATTTCAAAAAAAGGATATATAAATTTGCCTTACCGTTTGTAACGCCCAGATCCTGTTATCACACACAAAAATGAATTACACCAATATGTTTAGAATGATAAAAAAAATTGAATTTTGCATGTCCGTCCGTCCGTCTGTCTGTCTGTCTGTCTGTCCGTCTGTCTGTCTGTCTGTCTGTCTGTCCGTCTGTCCGTCTGTCCGTCTGTCCGTCTGTCTGTCTGTCCGTCTGTCTGTCTGTGGCGCGGATTGCGGGCGCACGGATTGCGGACGCACGGATCGAGCTAGAGACTTGAAATTTGACGCAGATTTGTTTTCCGTAAAATGCAAGGCTAAGTTCGGTAATGGGCAAAAATGGACCATTAGGGGGGGGGGGGGGGGGGGGGGGTTACCCCCCATACGAACGAAAACGGTTTTTGCGAATATCTCAAAAACGGTGCATCTTTTTTAAAAAAAATGTGCAAGAACAAAAGTTATTTAGGATATGATTCTACATAAAACTCCTATATATAAAAACCCGATTGGAATACATTTAAAAAAAATCTTTTTGAAAAGTTTGACTTCAAAGTGGAATTTTGATACAACTGTTCGCCGTTCACTTAAACTTCGAACAATGCCATATCACCATATGGGTTTTCAATAATTGCCAGATTGGCAATTATAGCTTTTGTTATGTTTTAAAGAGAAATTTGATGTCCAAACGAGCAATTTGATCTACAAAATAGTGAATGTGATTTGCAAAAGATTGAATTTGTACTGAAAACCTGTATAAATTTTTTTCGCATAGAAATACTGAAATTTTAATCTCCTTTTCTACAAATATTTTTCTTACTCTCAAGTTTCTTTTATTTGCGACTTTACTATTACATGAATTATTTGAACTGGCACTTGTTTCAAAAACTATTCTTCAAATGATTGAGTAAGGATATCTAATCAAAAGCACTTAATTATTTCGAGATTTCATTTTTTGAAGCGTATAAAAGCATGCGAATCTTTTGAAAAGTTATCATTTCAATTTTTTTGTTCTAAAAGTTTTTTTTTTCTTCTGGTAAAAATGAAATTACTTTATTTTCTTGTGTTAATTTTGGTGAGCCTTACAGCGGCGTTGGACAGTAATTGGAGCTGCATGATACACGAACCTGTAGGAAAAATTGATTACTTTAACATGAAATTGAAATCACTAAAAAAATTGAATTTAATTTTCCAGTGTAACTCATTCCAAGACTGCTGTGGAACCATGTGTTATGATCATAAATGTATACCCGTTGCAAAGTAAACTTTTCTAACTTTTGACGATGTTTTATAAAATGTTTCAAGTTTTTTTTAATAAAATTTATAAAGCATGTTAGAATGATAGAATAAAACAATTTGGTTTCGTCAATAAAAACAATGTTTTTTTTTGCCTAAAACAAAATTCAGTTTATTTGACGCTTTATTTATTTTTCAACAGCAAAAGAGTTATTCAAAATTCACAGGTTAGTGACTGACGGACATACAGGCTACAAAAAAAAACTTGAGAATAAGGAAAAAATTCAGTATCAGGGTTCAAAGTCCATAGAAATATTTTGAAAACATAAGAAAAGCTACAATTGCCAGGGATCAATCGTCAAATACTCTATATGATGAGAAGCAACATTTTTATTTAAAAAATCCATTTGTATAGAAGAGGAGGGAAAGGCGTGGTCCGATTGGATTTTGATGTATGGAACGATTATGTAAAATTATATTCTAAACAAATATTACCTAAACAAATATTTTTTAATACGACTCACCGTTTTCAAGAAAACTGAAAAAAAGTATTCAATTTGTATAGGGGAGGGGGGAAAGTGTGGGAAAGTGTGTAAAATCATATTCTAAACGCATTTCATATTTATAAATTTTTCGATACGATACACAGTTTTCGAAAAAAGTATTCCATTTGTATGGAGAGAGGGGGGAAGTAGTGGTTCGATTGGATTTTGATGTATGGATGACCTATGTAGAATCCTACCTTTAATATGATTCACTGTTTTCGAGAAAATTGCAAAAAACTGTTTTGTTCGATTTTGCGAACCATTCCTATTCAAGAACTTAGCCTAGCCATTTACGAGAAATGTAACTATAAAAAATTCTAGGTCTTCAGCTCAATCCCTTCGAAAGTTATGGTGTTCACGGACAGACAGACATACAGACAGATGGACTACTGACAGACGGACAGACAGACGGACAGACAGACAGACGGACAGACAGACGGACAGACAGACGGACAGACAGACGGACAGACAGACGGACAGACAGACGGACGGGCTTGCGGAAACCAAAATCTTTTTCCATACATAACACCCTGGTGTGGTTCATTTTTTGTGTCCGATGATGCGCTACAAACGGTATACTAAATCTAATACTATACTCCTATATGATATATCATATAGCGTATAAAAATTGACAATATTTATAAGGATGAGTGGGTAATCGGATTTTTCAATTGGAAAACTTTCAATAGTTGACATAATCTAATCACACACGCGTCTGTATTTTCACTATACTTGTGATAAGTTTAGAGTATAAAAGCTGTCGGGATTTTATAAAAATATTCAAAAACCATTAGTTGCTATCCGATTTTTGCGTTATTTGTTTACAATTAAAAGAAATCATCATGAAGTTATTGTTTTATATAGTTTTGATTTTTTTAACTTTAACAACTGTTTTTGCGGCACAAAAAGATTGCATCATACATTTGTATAAAGAAGTTAGTACCATAATCATCTTTATTGACAACTTATTTTTCTGATTTTGATTTTGTTTGTTAATAAATTATAGTGTGCCACACGTGAGGATTGCTGCGGGCTGCCATGTTTTGGACATAAATGCATACCCGTTTAAGACGTTGAAAAATTAATTTGATTTAAATTGATTTAAGAATGTTTGTAACAACAATCTAAAATCTATGTAAAATGTATGTAAAATCTTTGTAAATAAAGTTTTTTTTTATTTTTGCGTCATTCTAATATGTTTTTGCATCGAAATTCTAATTATGGTTTGTTTGTGCTTTTTGGGCGTCGCAAAATTCGGGTAGATGAAGTTTGAGTTGCGAGCAATAAGGATTTGAAAATCTTTTCGATACAGCCGAAATAAGTTTCTATGATTTTCTCAAAAACCGTGTGTCTTTTGCGAAACACAAATCAAATTGGAATGCTTTTTCATCCTCTACCATTGCGCCAAAATTATTCGTTTAATCATAACACGAGCCTTGATTGGTATATAACTAATGGAAAATAACATGCAAACAAATAAATTTTTTTTTATAATAACACTAATGACTATGATGGCTTTTATGTGCAGCTCCAAACTGGTTCGGTCGGACCAATATTGCAGCACCTAAATTAAAACCGAACTAGTTTTTTGGTCCACAATTTTGAGCAAATTTTATGGGTGAAATCCTTAATGAAATATTTAATCAATATGTGAAATCATAATTTAGGTTAAAATGAATGTCGCACATAAATGCGAGACCTATTTCAGACCAAACTGGTACTTCCGCAAATAGACGCAGCCTCTGGCCCTAGAAAATTCCGTTTCCAGCAGTGTTGCCAAATGGTTGATGCAATTTTACGTCCATTTTTCCTCTTTCTTCCCGCAGAACAAAATCTTCGCAACACTTAAGGCCTCGTTTACACCTGCGATTTTTTCGTGAATTTCTCTGCGATTAATCGCAAAAAAAATTCACTTAGCAAGAGTTTACAAAATTCGAATTTATTTCGGGGAAGTTGACTTTAACAGTAGACTCTCAAAAAACCTCCCAGTAGAGTGAATAAGATATTGAAGGCATGAAATATTCTATAGAGTGAACAACGAAGCTGAATAGAATAGCTCGGCATAAAGGACAATGAAATTCGACGCTTAAACGACATAAAGAAAGCGTCGTTTTGCATTATACGTTAATATTTATTTCTTTTTAATATGCACTTATGTATGAAGTTTTTGAAAAACATGCACTTATGTATGAAGTTTTTGGAAAATATGCACTTATGTATGAAGTTACTTAGGCCTACGTTTTAGGAGTTTCGTTGACTATAACCAATCGTTACAGTGAACAATCTCTATATAGTAGTCACCCCCTGTTTTTACTGTTCACTTTACCGCGAGTATATTGAAAAACCCATCGTCCTGAACATCGGGTATACAGGGTGTCCTGTAATAACAGGAACAAATGATCACGTATGATTCTTATGAAAAAAAATTGTTCTACACATAGGTTTAAAAATGTACCAACCGAGGGGCGACCATTTTTATTTTTCATACAGCAAGTCATTCAAAAGGCTCTAACTACCGCAAATCGTACCGGATCACCAAAAATATGCAAAATCATTCTACGTATTTTTTTTAAAAAAAAAAGTCTGTTTCGATGCTGAATTTTGCGCAAAATTCGGAGTCAAATACCTTTCGACGTAATTTAAAAAATGATCGGACTGATTAGGCGTCCAACAATAGAATATCAAAAAATAATTATAAACACTAATTTCAAGTGTTAAATTTTAGCAAAAACAATAATTTCGATTGACATAATCTTGTCATAAATACTTCAAATTTGATTTGGAATGATTTTCTCAAAATAAGTATAAAAGCCTATAATTTTCTGTAAAGAACACCATTTAATTTTTAAACTTTCTTGATCGAGTGTGAAATTATATTGATTTTAACAATTCAAGATGAAATTACTGTATTTCCTCGTTTTAATTCTTGTCAGTTTGGCGACAGTATTCGCTGGTGAAAAAGATTGCGTCATTCATTTATTTGGAAAAGTTAGTAAAAAAAAATATTTTTAATCAGTTAAAATATAATATATTTTGATATAATTTTATAGTGCGAGACATTCCAAGATTGCTGTGGACTTCCTTGCGTTCAAAATAAATGTGCGCCCGTTTGAAGATAGAATGTGATCCGAATTTAGAAAACCTAATTTTTTGTAATTTTTTGTATCTATGGTAATGAAAATATAATTTTATACATAAATGTCAATATAAGTAATGTTTCATTCATTTCTAGAATTTTTTAAAGTTTTCGTTTTTTTTAATGTCTGTTATTTTGCGTGCCTAAAAACAAAATAAAAAGCTGTATGTGCTGCCAAAAGAGATGATGATTTTTTCTCGGTCTCGTTTCTATTCGCAATTGATAAAATCGCCGATTTAATTGCCTATACATTCAAAACAAATGCTTGGTTATTTGTTTTGACTGCATTACATAAAAAAGCGCGCTCTTGTAGGGGTGCGTTCCTTTATGCCCGAGTAAAGTAAAGGTTGGGTTTGTCAAAGTTAGAACAGCTGATTGCCAAAGTTGAAATTTTACCGACGTTAACTCTGATTAAAAGAACGCATTTACAAGGACCACAATAAAATTCTCCATTATTCTGCACAAAACTCATTCAAAACTACGAGACGAATTGACAGTTGTAACCGTCTCGGTTAACTTTATCGCGTTCTTTAATTACAATTAAAGTTAACTTTCTCCAACTCAGCTCTCGAGCAGAGTTGAGAAAAGTAACTTTGACAGCTTAACTTTGGCATTTAGCAACGGCAGTAAAGTTTATTGTGCGTTAACCGTAGGCATTTAAGAACGCATTTCTCTTTACCGCGGTTAACCACGGTTAATTAAGGAACGCACCCCTGACAATCAAATTAACTGATTGGGTGTTTGTTTTTAATACTTTTCATTTAAATATTTGTTAGGAAGGCAAAAACTAGGCGCGATGAATAAAACATAATAATATTAGTTAATACAGACATCAGTTTATTCATCAATTAACATTTCAGGGTTTAGATGTATTTTCTGATGCCGGGTGCCGGTCCAATTCACTCCTGTAAATAAAAAGAAAACCACGTAAGTCTATAAGACTTAGTGAGGGCTTAAAGCTACCCTCCCTTTACCTCGGACGGACCTAAAGTACACGACGAACGTGTCTCTTCCTTTCGGACCCCAGATGACAGGGTAGTCAGCGACACACGCCGACAATCAGGGTAGTCAGCGACACACGCCGACAAGCAGGGTAGTCAGCGACACACGCCGACAAGCGACTAACGCCCAGACGAACGACAAACGTTCACCCCCCCTGATTCGTCATCTAGTCCAGAAGTACAACAATCTGACGGACAGAAAACAATGATACCCACCGAATACTACTCTTCTGGGTTTATCCCAAAACACAACAATATTAATATTAAACTAAGTAACTATACTACAGAATAAATAACCATAAGCACTCACTCGTTTTGCAATCCGGGTTTGTCACAGCGGTCAGCCTTCACTATTCTGACTACTTGATCATCACGGTATGCGATTCAAAGTAATTACGAGTAAGTCATACAGCTAAACCTTAATTATATGAAATAATTACCCCAATCCGTAATAACTCGGCCATCCTGTGTTGGATCGTCCTCGATACTAGTTTGATTGCTTCAACTCTTCGTCCTGATAGTCCTCCCAGTCACTATCATTTTCGTCCGTGTCACTTGGCTGCGAGTACGGTTTCAGATGATCAGCTGCTTCCACGTTTTCGAATGCACCTCGTTTACTTCTCAAGGCCCCAGTTAACTCCGCTACTATATATCGATCGTTAGGTAAAATTTTCTTTATTTCGAACGGTCCCTTATATTTTGGTGCTAGCTTTCGACTTTGCCCATCGGATACGACAGCTTTCCTTACCACGACTAAATCTCCCAATTTATATACTCTCGCAGTTTTCCTACTCTTATCATATCGCCGCTTCTGCTTCGCTTGGTCAATCTCAATTTTCGATGCGACTTCGTCTCTCGTCATGGATAAATCTGAAATCGTCGGGCGTTCCTCCTGAATTTCTACTGTCAATTGGGCGTCTGCCGGTGCCCGCGGTCGAAATCCAAACAGGAGTTCGCTAGGCGTTTTCCGTGTCGTTGCATGTACAACGTTATTAATTGCAAATTGCACTCGAGCCAATTTCTTATCCCATTTATTGTCATCTTCCGAGCTTGTCGATAATGCACTTAATATGGTCGAATTATACCTCTCAACCTGCCCATTAGCTCTTGGTGTAGCCACCGCATTCATTACATGTTGTAAACCTTTTTGTTCGCAGTATTTCCGAAACAAATGTGATGTATAACAGGTTCCACGATCGGTAATCAAACGATTCGGCACTCCAAATTGCTCAATCATTTCATCTAAGAACTTGATAGCAGGTAACGTCTTGGTATTTTTAACAGCTCGCAAGAGAGAGAACTTCGTGAATGCTTCGACCATGACGATAACGTATTGGTTACCACCAGTACTTCTCCTAAATGGCCCCAAATGATCCATATGAACTGTATGAAAGGGTACGCTTACCTTAGGGATAGGATTCAGAAATCCCTCTTGTCGTCCTTTTGGCTTTTTGTGGAACATACACGGAATACAGGTCTTTATGTATCGGGAGACATACTCTCGCATCTTAGGAAACCAATAAGATTCCGTTAGTTTGAGCAAGGTTTTTTCCACACCAAAGTGTCCGAATTCATCGTGACAGGCATGTACCACTTGTTTACGCATTGAATTTGGAATGACCCACTGTTGACCCGTTTTGGTTTTTCGATAGATTCTTTCTTGTTTCAAACAGTAATCACCGTGTATAGATCGTTCATAATCAGTCTTAGGTTTTTGCAGTAAAATTTCGCGAATTAGTTTAATCTTTTCGTCGGTCAGCTGACTCGCCAACACCCAGTCGGCTTGTTCGATCCGTAAAACTTCAAATTCGCGATCCTCTGGCGGTTGATTAACTATAGGGTTGCGACTCAAGGCATCCACATGCCGCATTCGACTTCCAGGTCTATGCTCCACTTCAAATCGAAACTCTTGGAGAGTGAGCCACCAACGAGCAATTTTTGGTAAAAGGTCCTTCTTATTCGCGGACGCCTTTAAGGCGTTGCAGTCAGTTATTACCTTGAAAGATATATCCAAAAGGTAAGTACGAAATTTACGCAGCGTCTCTACTACGGCGAGGCACTCGAGCTCGTAAGAATGATACTTTTGCTCGGGAGTAGTTGTCTGCCTGCTGTAATACGCTACTGGTTGAAATTTACCATTAGCTTGTTTTTGAAGTAGAATCCCAGCAAGACCCACCTTACTAGCATCAGTGTGTATTTCCGTTTCAGCTTGCGGATTGTATAGCGCCAGCAAAGGTCTTTCCGCTAAACGATTCTTAAGGTATTCGAATGCCTCTATTTGTTCTTTATTCCATTGCCAGGTTACGTCTTGTCGGGTAAGACTAGTTAAAGGTTTCGCTTTAATAGCGTATCCCTCAATAAATTGTCTAAAGAATCCCGTTAAGCCGATGAATTGACGCACTTGATGTACGTTTTGGGGAACAGGAAATTCTACAACACTTTTAACTTTATGAGTTCCGGGTTTTATACCGTCTTGTGAAACTTCAAATCCCAAAAAGTCGATTTCGGTCATGAAGAAGTGACATTTCTTCGGATTTAGGGTCAAATTTGCAGTATCAATTACATCCAAAATTCTTTTTAACCGCTCAATACCGTCGTCGAAGTCTTTTGCCGGAATTAATATATCATCGATGTACGCTAGAGCTACCGTTCCACGTAACGGTCCTAATATTTTATTTACTAGTCTCTGGAAGACGGATGTCGCCACCGAAATGCCAAAAGGCATACGATTAAATTCATATTGTCCGTCTGGGGTTACAAACGCAGTCTTGCTTTTAGAAGCTTCTTCTACGGGGATTTGATAATAACCTGAAGACATATCCAAAGTTGTAAAGAAGTTATAGCCTTGAAGCTGTTCTAATTGATCGTCGATTCGTGGTAGAGGGTAACGGTCTTGTTTGATTTTCTTGTTTAATCGTCGGTAGTCAATACACAAACGTTCATCCCCATTTTTCTTTTTTACAAGTAGTACTGGCGAAGAAAATGGAGATACCGAGTCTCTGACGATATTTGCGTTTTTAAGTTCTTCTACGATATTGCCAACTTTCTTCCTTTGTTCGGGACTCATTCGGTAGGGACGATATGTTACGGGGGTATCGTCGATCATTTCTATTTTGAGTTGTCCAACTGTCGTACAACCGATGTCCTTCATTTGAGTGGAAAAACAATGCTGATAATTACCCAAAACGCTCAAAAGCGTCGTAACTTGTTCGTCTGTCAAGGTTTTACCGATGACAAAAGTCTCGTCTAGTCTATTGTTCGTAGTTGTAATACTCAATACATTGTTTTGCTGCAGACAACCCTTTCCCCTCGCAAGTGGATGTTTGGTACTAAGGATCAAATCGTGATCGGTGGTATTTATTACGGGGAGTACACATTCCTGGTCACCATCGACCCTTACGATACAGTTGGGTAAAAAGTATTCAGAGTTTTCCCTCAGACGTATACTAGAGTCGACAAACAACTCTCCTGTATATTCGGCTCGACAAACCACGTTAGCTGAATGTTTTCTCGGGATGACTTGCGCCTCTTTTACCCAAATTGGAATTTTCGTCGGGGGTGAATTATCGACGTACTGTGGTAATTCCGTGTCAAATTGCTCGTAGACGCGCAAAACATTATCATTTTTGAAAATTTTCACATGTGCTTGTTCTGTGAAAGGCTGCCCCACGATTACAGATATTTCCTGAGCGTGATTAGGGACTACTAGAAAATCGGTAATCGCCGTAGCGCGATCGACAATGGTTTTTACATTTTTGTAAACACCCAATGATTTAATTATCCCACCGCCGTAGCCGTTAATAGTAGTAGCGGGTCCCTCCGATACACAGTTTAATTTTTCGGCGGCATCTCGTCGGATCATATTGCAGTTAGCGCCCAAATCCAAGAATGCATCCAGCTGTACCCCATTCAATTTTATATTTTTAAAATATTTACTACTTGCCTTATCGGTCCGGGTGAGCAAAGCTTGTTTGGTTGTTCCTCCCTTCTCCTGTTTTCTGGCTAGTTTAGTTCTGGATGGGCAATTCATGGCCAGATGACCTCGTTCTCCACACGTGTAGCACTTTCTGGGAAACTCAGGCAAATTTTTACCCGCTGGTTTATTTGGAGGCTCGTATCGCCTCTTTGGGGGCCAGTTTTTATTGGATGGGCCTGCGAAATTCTTCTTTGGTTGTAGATCTGTTGATTTAACCGCTACCGTCTTCAGGAATTTCAGCAAATCTTCCGGTTCGTTATAATCGCCCACTTTAGCCGCAGCTTCAACGTTAAAATCGGCCAAACCAGCTATTATACAGGAGACTGCTTTTTTTTTGAAGATTTCGCAGTTATTAAGCAACGCCAATTTTGCATAATAATACTCCAATACAGTCTCGTGTGGTCTTTTCATCCTGCTTATCATTTCGGTCAATAATTTTGCGTAATCCTGCTCGGTGGGAAAGGCTTTTAACAACTTTATCTTCCATTCTTCCCAGGTGAATTTGATCGATGGAAGAGAATCGTGCCAACCGCGAGCGTAGCCTCCTAAACGGCTGATGGCATGATAAGTCGTAGTTTTTTCATCCCATCCGTAGACTTCCCTCAGTTCATCGACCTTTATAAGCCAACGCCGCATGTCTGCATTTTTATTCTCGGGTGAGAATAACGGAATCAAATCAGCCCCGGCCCGGCTACCTGAACTTACACTGATTTGACCTACTTGACGTGTGAGCGCCGCCATTAGCTCAACCATGTTGACCAAATTTTCGTTTGTCGCTAAGTTTTCATTATTTGTAGATATCGGTCCATTTGCTGCATTCGGTTTTTTCCTTTTTCTTCCGGGTTCTCCTGTCTTTGATGCCATCACAATTGAGCAAATTTCTTTTTTTAAAACTTTCGACTTTTTTGACAATCGAATTTTCCCCGTCAATTGATTTTTTTTTTAAAAAAACAACTTGCTTTGATTAATAAAATCAATCACTTTAATTAAAACCATTACACAGCGGTTTTTCATACAAAGGAGCGAAAAGGACAGCACTCGACAATCAGACATCTCTTTATCCCACTTCTGAAGATGTTAGGAAGGCAAAAACTAGGCGCGATGAATAAAACATAATAATATTAGTTAATACAGACATCAGTTTATTCATCAATTAACATTTCAGGGTTTAGATGTATTTTCTGATGCCGGGTGCCGGTCCAATTCACTCCTGTAAATAAAAAGAAAACCACGTAAGTCTATAAGACTTAGTGAGGGCTTAAAGCTACCCTCCCTTTACCTCGGACGGACCTAAAGTACACGACGAACGTGTCTCTTCCTTTCGGACCCCAGATGACAGGGTAGTCAGCGACACACGCCGACAATCAGGGTAGTCAGCGACACACGCCGACAAGCAGGGTAGTCAGCGACACACGCCGACAAGCGACTAACGCCCAGACGAACGACAAACGTTCACCCCCCCTGATTCGTCATCTAGTCCAGAAGTACAACAATCTGACGGACAGAAAACAATGATACCCACCGAATACTACTCTTCTGGGTTTATCCCAAAACACAACAATATTAATATTAAACTAAGTAACTATACTACAGAATAAATAACCATAAGCACTCACTCGTTTTGCAATCCGGGTTTGTCACAGCGGTCAGCCTTCACTATTCTGACTACTTGATCATCACGGTATGCGATTCAAAGTAATTACGAGTAAGTCATACAGCTAAACCTTAATTATATGAAATAATTACCCCAATCCGTAATATATTTTTTTTAAATGCATCTTAAATCAAATACCTGTATTTAAAATGAATGGTTTTGTATTTGTTTTCACTAATTTTCCTTTTAATTCAAATAAAAAACATTGCTTTTGAGTATAAATGAGAATCAATTAAATCAAATAATGTTATTTGATTTTACTACATGCCCGATTTTCTTCAGTATTAAAACTGTTATCTCGCTTAAGTGAAAAGTTTTCCTTGAAACTACCACGGGAAAAAAATCCAACGTATTTCAAAACAAAAAAAAAAAATCTAAATATGTTCTAAAATATTTTATGCTAAAATATCTGGCATTTTTCTGGTCAGAATAAATTTTTTGAGCAAAAATTTGTAAGAATGAATCAAATTTTTTTAGGACTGATAAAAGACTATCGTGTTTTAATATTCAAATTAATGCAATTTAAAAAATTAATAGGAGTCAGTCAATTAGTCTAAAATGAACAGATCAGATAAAATCTAAGCTGTAAATTAACTTTTTGCAGTCCAGGATTTTATTTTGATAAAAAAAAATCACAGATTCTTACTGAAAATTAGCACAAAAATTCAGTTTAATTTTCGTGATAAAAAGTTTACATGTTACTGATAAGTTACCAGATTAAAATATCACTTTTGGTAAACATTTTTACGATTATTTTACGATTAATTAAATATTTTTACATAATTTTATACGATCGAGAAAGAAACATAAAAAGAAAACGGTCATAATTTGAAATTTCTTCCATTTTTATGGCCATACTCGCATTTTCTGAAATGGATAATTTTTTTCTTCAAAATTGGAATACACATCTGTTAAATCAAAAGATTGCGTGAAATTCAGATGTTTCACCGATGAAACCATCCTAATTTTATTTTATTTTAAAACACTTTTACCATATTTTTATTTTATTTTTGGTTAGTTTTCATCATAAATCTATCCGAAGATTGAATGATATCTTTTTCAGTTTGTTTTATGGTCTTATTGTCTTTGGGTCTTAGGTTTTAGATAACCTAAAATAGCTTTTTGGGCCAATTAAGGTAAAACAAATTTGAAATTCACCTTTTTGATCACTTGAGGTGTTTGGATTTCAAATTGATGACCGTTTTGCATGCTTACGACAACCGAAAATTAATGTTGCCATCTTTTAATAAATCGCTGAGTTGTTGATCACATAAAAATATACCATTTTTGGTTATTTGGGGATTATAAATAATCTGGTAATTTATTTAATAAAGTTGAATTCCTTTGCATAATTTTTGGGTTCTATTCGAATGGAATTGAGTAATAAAATTTATAGCCATTCATTGATAAGAGTTTTTTTTTGGGAATAAATTCTTTGAGAGTCGCCCCCGAGTGTTAGGAAGATAAATAAAAACCAACGTTTAGTTATAATACGGTTTTGTTTGGATTTTTTTTCATCATTATGTAATGGTGCGTTTCTATTAATCAGAAGATAGTTTTTTTCAGATTTTAATAGTGATTTGTAAAGAAATTATTGAAAGTTATTCAACTTTCTTTGGCTTTTATAAACAACAAAAACTCACTAGGTACAAAAATGTAAGAATTGGTGTTGTAAAAGTTATATTAAACACAAGAAAAGCTACAGGAAAAATCTTCAAATACAAAACGTTAAACAGATTTTTGACAGAAATATTAGGGCTATTCACTCTTTATCGTAGTTGATCGTAAACTCGTAGAATCGTAAATAAAATCGTAGTTTTTTCACAATTCTCCATATAAATTTTTTTACGACGAAAACTACAATCTACCACACCCGAAGGTATGGTAAAATCGTAGTTTTTGTCGTACTTCTAATAAAGTGAGGTTAAGGCATGCTTTGTGACATGTCAACTTGGTGCCAACTCTAAAATGGACATTGGAAAAGCAAGTAAATTAAAGTATTTATATGATTTAGTATAAATTAAGAGTTAAAAAATGCTTTAAACTATTTAGGTAAAGAAAATAAATAAAAGAGTCAAAAAATTACGACAAAACCCACAACCTCTAGTAAAGCGCTGCTCACGCTTCGTTGTACTTTTCTATCGTAGATGTACAGTACAATCTACGATTTTACTATCTACGATCATGAGTGAATTGCCCTATTAATTGAACTCAAGCATTTTAAATGAATCTTTTCCAAAAAAATAAATTGGTTTTTGTGTTAAAAAAAATTTTTAACACAAAAACCAATTTATTTTTATAAAATAAACAAAATAAAAAGAAAATTCTGGAAAAAAGGTTTGTGCTTAAATCTGTGGTAATAAGTAAGAGTAGGTTAAGCCAATTTTCATTCGAAACCAAAGTGATCTGTTTGTAAATGCAAATACAGATCAGTTTGGATTCGCCTGAAAATCGACTTAAGCTACTTTATCTTATTAACAGAGATATAACCGGTGTACTCGTTTGAGTACCGCGGGCGTTAACGGGTTAAGACCAAATACGATAAAAATTTACGTTTGCCTTTCTGAATTCGCGCAGTTTAAAGACCAAACTTTGATATAAATTTTTGGGCGAACAAACGCATAGAAAAATTAAATTTTTATCCCAATTCGTCTAATATTCTGAAAATAATGAAACAGAAATGGTTTATTGGATAATTATGACAAAATGTACAATACAATTTTTAAATTTAGCGCCATTAAATTAGCGCTACTCTGCTCGAAATTTTTTTTTCGGCACAACTTTTCGATTCAATTGCGTAATTAAAGGAAATACATACAACACATTTTTCTGTGGCCGACTTTTTCCGCAGTTTTCTTGTCAATAGTCTTATCTTTGTTCCTACAGATAGACATCTGTTTTTCACATTTATAAAATGTTAACACTGAATCATCTTAGGTGTGATAGGGCATGAATGTGAGACCAATTGGAATTCAATGTATGGGAGAGTTATGAAAAATCGTGAGCTAAACACTTTCCATCCCCAATATTTTCTCGATACAATGCACCATTTTCGAGAAAAGCCGCCCTAAGGCCAGTCGCGCACTGCGATGGTTACCCCGTTTTCTTCGATTAGTCAGTCGATTGAAAATAAGTTACTTCGATTAGTCAGTCGATTGAAAATAAGAGAAAAATTTGGAATATATTAAAAGTTCCATAAAACATTAATAAATTAATATTTTCAAAGTAATAAAGGGTCGCATATCAATTTTTACTTTCCTCTTCTATAGATGGAAAGTATTGTATTCATGACTGAGACCGACTCTAGATCTGGGAAGGATAGAAAATTTCTGATCAGTACGAAATCTGTTTAAAAAAAACAATTATGAGGATGTCCGTGCATCTGTCTGCCCCTTTTTCAAACATTTTTACCGCAATTTCCCCTCAAAATTTAAAAATTGATTATCTCAAAACCATAAGTTTTGGAATTTGGCAGAAGATAAGAATCAAGGGACGAGATTCTAATTGTTTTTCCTTGTTTTTCAATCAAATCAAGTTTTTTTTCTGCATAAAATTTGTTGTTTCGTTAGATACTGTTTTAGACATCCTCACATACCAGCCCCCCACCCCCTTTCACTGATAGCCAAAAAAAAAAAAGGTCACTTTACGTTAGCCCCATTTTACATGCCTGCCATCATCATCATACTGCGCGCCAGCGCTTAGAGGTCGTTAAAGCTGGTTTTAAAAAAATGTGAAAAATCAAAACAATTTTTTTTTGTACATTTTGCACTTACAAATATGGAATAGGCATTGTTAAAAAATCATACAAGGCATCACAATTCTCGCAAATACTTGTTTGATGAGTCCATATTTGAAGAATGTCGTGAAGTTAGTGTTACAACAAGCGTTACAATAAGCGGCTGTTCAAAGTAATCACGGTTACTGTAGCATAAAACAGGCGGTTCTTTCTGTAAGAAAATTGATGACATATTGTTCATGATCACCGAAGATCACATACAGCAAATAATAGGAATCTTTTTTTTTAACACGACGACGGATGGTCGGTGGGTAGATTAAAGAGAGTTCATGTTAAGATCTAGTTAAGACCCAAAAAGACGTTAACCGATTTCGGTCCACATACCCGTAATTCTCATTCACTGAACTCTACAATTTTATGTTGCTAACATATCTATATATATAATTTTTCCTTTCTTGAGTATAATTTCTTTTATATTTGATTGTCATCATCTTGGTGTTTTAATTTGCCAGGTTCCGTTCGAGTTATTCGTCTTAATGTGCTCGAGTTGAACAGAAATTACAAAAATTATGAGAATTAGAGTCACGTTGGACAATGTGATCACATATAACGAAATAGGGCGAGAAAAAGTTTAGTTTGCGCGGCAAATTTGAATAAAGTCCCATAGTGGGAGGGATGAAACCTTGGAAGTTGATTTTTAAAAACGTTTCGTATGTAAATTTTTGTGTGTTATTTCGAATGATAGTTGCGGAAATTGCGGTTCAGACCATAAATTAGAGGTCGTGCTAGCGCTATTAAGCGATCACTTGCCAGATTCTGATGTATAAAAAGAGTTTAAAAATTAAAATAGTTCACAAACTGGAGTAAAAACTTCATTTGCTTGATTTTTGCATAGAGGAAATACGAAACGTTAAAAGAACGTTTGAAAAATCCAATTTCAGCTGAAAAATCATGTGTTCTGTTTCAATTTTCCCACCATACTTGGCCATTCAATGTTTTCATGAAAATTGTACGAAAAACGTAAAAAAGAGTTGCAAATGTAAGAATATGAGTTTTCTTTTTTTCTTAAACATGTTCATTTTGTCGAAAGAATGAGATTTGCAAATTGAATTAGTAGAGATAACGTCTCACAGGATTAGTCACACGAATCAACCTATTTGCAAAAGAAAAGATTTAAGCAAAAAAAATATAAATAAGGCAAATCTATATTCGCTTCGCAACATGGCGAGGCAATTTTTGCAGATTTACCTCCTGCAGCGTATTTAAGATTGTTGCAAGTTGGATTAGTTATGATATACAAAGTGAAATGATGGTATTTTTTCCTAATTGTGTCGAAACTGGTATGAAATTATTGGAGCTGTTGTTATGTTGTATGATAATTAGTTCTTAGGAAATTTTTAATTGATGTCATTATTAAACTCAACATCTTATAATCCTCTCAGGTTATTTTTTTCTGTATATTATTTTTCTGAATTAATTGCGTGATGCAGAAACTCGAAAGATCAGTTACTGATGTGATTAAATTACGGTTTTTCACATAAATATATATATTTTTTATTGACCCAGATATGGTTATGCAATTCTTGAAATAGTTCTTTGTCAACATAATTATTATCACACTGAAATAGAAAATCAGTTGATATTTACAATTTTTGAATGATTTTCTTCAAATACCAGGTTGATTGTTGGAGCCTTTGAATTATTAAGTTATGTATTCGGGATAAAAATATTGAAGGGGAGGGCTGCAGGGGGTGCTACATATGTGTCCAATTCGCTTTTTATGATAGGACTAGGGGCTGCGCCCCGAACCGCTTCGCTGTTCACCCCCCCCACGGCCGCGCGTTTAACACTGAAAGACCTAAGTTTATATATCACTTTACAAACTCCCCCACCTCTCGGGCTACTTTTTAATGGGTCTATGTTGGGGCTGGACCCCCGACCAACATCTATGCCAAATTTCAGGCCAATCGGTTCAGTAGTTTCCCCGCGACAGAGTAACTAAGTTTCGAAATCACTTTATCCCCTCCCCTTACTCCCCCCACTCCTCGCGCTAATTTTTGGCATGCCTATGTTGGAACCAGAACTACCACAGAGACTCATGCCAAATTTCAAGTCAATCAGTTCAGCCGTTTTTGCGTGAAAGATTGTGTTTACATTAGGACTCACTTTGAGGCGGCACGTCTTTCCTCATTTTTCTGCCGTGTGCACACGGTTCGCTTTATCTAGATTCATAAACCGGTTTCATCAACAAAACTAAACGACAGGTTTCAACGACCAGACTCAAAAATCGGTTTGCGACCGATGATTTTAATTGAATCTAAACTTTGTTCGCTCTTTTTGGTTTCCCTCCCCACTGCGTCCCTCACCCTCACGAATGACGTGCCGCCTCAAAGTGAGTCCTAATGTAAACACAGTCAAAGAGGAACAGACAGACAGACAGCAACTAATTTTTATATATTAGTATGATTAGTATGATATATCTATACTATATTTGCTCTATTCTTTTAAGATTTACTGGCACATATGTCTACCAGCAGCTGCGAAAGGCTTAATTCAACCAAGGATACATTGTCGTTTATCAAAACGATACAATTTTCATTTATTAATTCAACTACTTTGCATGATTAAATGATCACGTTCGTTGTCAATTAGTTCTATTAGAGTTTTTCGGCTCACAGGTCATAAACACAACCAAAGGTTAAACTATTTTTGTGGATGTCTTTCACACCCTATTAGTGCTCATTTTCATTGTCAATTTCGCGATTAAACGATTACGTTGCTTATTAAACAAGCACAATAATCTCTTTTAGAATTTTCGGGCTTACAGGTTATAAAAAAATATCAAAATGTAATATTATTTTTATACTCTATATGTGTATATTAGATTTATTATACCGTTTGTAACGGATCGAATCAATTGTCGGACACAAAAATGAACTACACCGTGGTATTAGGGATTGGTATTAGGGATTACGCACGTCTGTTCGTCTGTCTGTCTGTCCGTGAACACCAAAATTGTTGAAAAGATTGAGCTAGAGACCTGAAATTTTGTATAGTCTCGTTTCTCGTAAATGTCTCGGCTAAATTCTTGAACAGGCAAATCGGACAATTTCTTCCTTAATCTCCCACATAAATGAAACAGTTTTTTTGCAATTTTCTCGAAAATGGTGAGTCATATTGAAAAATTTATAAAGGCACAATGTGTTTATAATCGAATTTTACATAACTCATGCACACATCAAAATCCAATCGGACCACTGCTTCCCCCTCTCCCATACAAATGGAATACTTTTTTCCTGTTTTCTCGAGAACGGTACATAGTATCGAAACATTTATAAAAGTAGAATCTGTTTAGAATATGATTTTACACAACCGTTCCATACAACAAAATCCAATCGGACCACTCCTTCCCCCCTCTCCCATACAAATGGAATACTTTTTTCCTGTTTTCACGGAAACTGTACACCTTATCGAAAAATTTATAAAGATTTAATGTGTTTAGAATACATAACCGTTCCATACATCAAAATGTAATCGGACCACACCCTTTCCCCCCTACTATACAAATGAATTTTTTAAAATAAACATTTTATCTGTCATCATATACAGTATTTGACGATTGGCCCCTGGCAATTGTTGCTTTTCTACAGCCTTATTAATAAAAAATCCCTAACACGGAGATAACTCATGTGCTAACTAACTCCGAGATAGCAAACTTATCCATTAGATAACTATTCTTATTAATAAAAAATTTTCCTCCATATAATAGCTAACTCGTATTTTATTTAAAAATTTAGCTGGAATACGGCAACCCTTGTGCCGAATTGTACCAAAAAATACGAAAATCTTTTACATTTAAGTCAAATTTTGGTTTTTTAAATCCGCTTCCTTGGAGACGATATTAAAATAAGTCATATTTTGGTTTTTTAAATCCGTTTCCTTGGAGACAATATTAAAATAGGAGTGAAATTAATGTTTTTATTTTAATTGTGATTCACTGCAAAGTAATTAAAAGTGGAAAATTTAAAAATTGAAGGAAAGCGATCAGAAAAGTGGTGTTCAAGTGATAAGATAATATAATTATAATAACATAAATTGCATTTTTTTAATGGATCATTGTTTCTTATAGTCATTATTGCAAGAGTCAAGAGTTATCAACTCGTTAACTCGAGGGAATCGGTATGTTAGCCAACACAGAGTTAACTAACATCAGTTAACTCTTAAAATTTTTTATTAATAAGAATTTCGAGTTATCCACTGCGTAAACCATTGATAAAAGTTAACTAACGTTTATTAATAAGGCTGCTAATGTTTAAATATTTATTCTTATTTAAGTTATTTTGAACGTGAAAGTTTATGAAATTTGATTTTTATTGCCATAGGGGCTGGCCAACATACGTGACAATTTTAAGTGGGTTGGGGATGGGAGGGGGTTTGCGTTCCCAATTTTAATGTTTTATCGTTACTATTTAAAAACGTCAGAATTTTGACCGATCGAAAAAGATACGATAGTTTGCACGGAGGCATCGATTCATTTTTTTTATTAAGAAAAATATTAAGACTGATGGCTAAAATATCTAACAAATAATTTCCTTTTTTTCAGGAATTTTTCAGCGGAATCTCAAAAGTGCAGAAAACGTTCAAACTCACCAGTATGACAGTCAACTTAAATAAATAAATAAAATTTAAATAAATGTGATAATTGAAAACCAGTATTTATAATTGGGATAAAATTAAATCCAAGTCTAACGCAGCAGGAAAAATTGACAGTTTTTGAACTTTTAACTTGTGAGCATAAGGAAATACCGCACAGCATAAAAAGCTGAGCGGTTACAAATACGCTCGTTGCCATGAGAGAAGAAGAATTAGAAATAGCAATCAAGGTAAATTTTTCCAATAAGCACCACATTTTAAATTCTAAACATGCACGCTATTAAAATGTCTAATTTATGACTAGAGACGCTCATTCCTTTCAATTTCTTGACAATATTTTTAATAACAACTTTTCTCTTATGTTTGTTGTTTTAGTAATTGAATAAATATTTTGCTCATCATGTTGTCATATTTTTAGGTCGTTATTGTAGGAAATGGCGGTGTTGGAAAAAGTTCGATGATCCAGCGATATTGCAAAGGAATTTATACCAAGGACTACAAAAAGACGATCGGGGTTGATTTTCTGGAACGACAAATTGAGTGAGTTTTATTTTAATTTAAAATTGAATGATTTTTTTACTCTATATGATATATTATGTAGGAGTATATTAGATATAGTATACCGTTTGTAACGCATCGAAACAATCATTGGACACAAAAAATGAACTACAAAAATGAACTACACTAGGGTGTTAGGGACTTGGCACACCGAGTGCGAATTCGAACCGCATTGCGAAAAAGTTTAAGTTTACCAAGCGATCTTATATCGTATGTCATCTACATCAGCTCTAATTTTGTAGAAACCGCTATTTTGCGGATACCCCATTTTTACGTAATACCTAATTAAAGCTCATGTAGATGACATACGATATAATATCGCTTGGTAAGTTTGAACTTTTTCGCTATGCGGTGAGAATTCGTATTCGGTGTGCCAAGTGCCTTAAGGATGACAAAAGATTTTGATTTCCTCATGTCCGTCCGTATGTCTGTCCGTCTGCTCGTCTGTGAACACTATCACTAGAGACTTCATATTTTGTATAGTTACGTTTTTCGTAAATGGCGGGTAAAATTGGACCATTTCCTTCCCCCTCTTCCATACAAACGAAACAGTTTTCTGTTTAGAATATGATTTTACATAACCTTTCCATACATCAAGATCCAATTGGACCACCCCTTTCCCCCTCTCCTATATAAATGGATTTTTTAAAATCATTTTGTCTGCTAACATATAGAGTATTTGGCAATTGTAGCTTTTCTTATGTATAAGAATTAGAAAAAAATTAAAGAAAATTTGTTACAAGATTCCGATTTATAATCAAAAAGTTATTAGAGAATTGTTCAAAATTCAAGTAACGCAATAGGTAATTCTCATTACGTGTATTTTGATGCTACATATGACGGTGATTACATTTGGATGTGGTGTGTTTCGTTACGTCTTTCGTGACGTACCTTTTGTGTTCAGATTGGTCGTTTTGACGTATGACAATGTGTCTAAAGTGGGAAATTACACGATCAAAAATGTCGCCATATAAATTATTTTAACATCCTGTTTAGCAAAACTTCAGTTTATCTTTATGACTATTAATAAAGCCCTCTGCTTTTAGCTTGACACTCATAATGAATTTATGCAGTCGTCATTTTTTAATTTTAATGGCATTTGAAATTTCCCAGAAATTAAAAATGGGTAATTTTTAACAAGAATATTTTTTAAACTTTTTTAGGGTTGACGGTGAAGATGTTCGAATAATGTTGTGGGATACCGCTGGCCAAGAAGAATTTGACGCTATTACCAAAGCATATTACCGTGGTGCACAGGCATGTGTTTTAACCTTTAGTACTACAGATCGGATGTCATTTGAAGCAGTCAAAGATTGGAAAAATAAGGTGGGTAATTTTTCAGGCACTACTGGAGTGTATGGGAAATGGTTGCGGGAATGGATGCAAAATATTTATTAGAAATTATATTAAGTTTTGCTAGTATTTCAATAAAAAACTTTTGTCTCAAAATATTTCAAAAAAATCCTATTTCACCCTTAAAATTAATTTGTGAAAATTAACGTAAACAAATTCACGTTCCAACACCACCTGACGATTTGTTAAATTCATTAAATGTCTGCTATTTTTTTTAAACAAAAACAAAGCGAATCACTCAAAATCTTTAGGGCGTTGTTCTATTTCACATCACCTTCAAGAAAACTCGCGAAACTAGTTGTTTTTTTTTGTAGAAAATACATTGCGTGATCATTAATTTACGTGACCGATTCGAATTCAAATAATAACAAAAAAATTTTCCTGTCTATTTCATTACGTGCTTGTAGGCTTGCACTTTTGCTAAATACAATCTCGTTAAATATGTTTCTTGTACAGTGAAAGTAGTTTTGTTAAGAAAAATCGAATTAATGGAAAAATAAAAATAGAAAATATGTACACATGCATATGTGAAACATGTGAGACTTTATTTTGACAAATGTTTAGTGTTTTTTGTTTTTGATTGTCGAATTTTACCTGAAAACTTTTTTTTGTTGATAAAAATGCTTTATTTTTCAATGATTGGCCAATTTCTTGTCAATTTTAATTGCAGGTGGAAAATGAATGTGGAGAAATTCCAACCGTAATAGTCCAAAATAAAATAGATTTAATGGACCAGGCTGTGGTGACACCGTAAGTTTTTTTTTATACAAAGTCGTTAAAAAATGTTTTCAATTTGAAAATTAGTCAAAAAATTCTGTAAGAGTTAATTTTTTTTGGGGTAAAAAAGTCAAAATTACCCCTCGGCAATATATATTTTACCCAAAAAACAAGCTTTTTGACCATATTTAAATATATTTCTTTGTTTCATTTATAAAAAGGGATGAAGCTGAGATATTAGCACGAAATTTAGGATGTCGTCTAATTAGAACATCAGTTAAAGAAGATGTGAATGTAGCGTCCGTGTTTCGATATTTAGCTACAAAATGTCATCAATTAATGAATCAATCTTACAATACAGTTGTGCCAGTTGGTCAGCCAGCCATAAGTAATTTTTTAGTTTTTATTTAAATAATGACTAGATTTTTAAAAAAAAATATTTTTTAATTTCAGGTGCATTTAGTCCAACATTTACAAAATCCAATGGAACAATTATATTGCGACCGGTTAAAAAATCATCGAAAAAGAAAGCGGTTTTGAAAAAATGTCGAATCCTTTGAACAGCATAAAAACAATTTGAACGATTGATAACTATAACCATTGTGGGAAATCTTTAATTGTAGAAAGAAAGAAATTTTATTGAAGTGTATTTTGTATTTATATTGTCTTAAGGTGTTAATTTGTAGTTAAAAAATAATAAAGTAAATAATATTTTTTTTTGTAAAATTATATTAAAAAAATTAATATAAGAAATATATTTTATTAAAAACTATATGGTTTGTTTTGATTATGAAAAGACTTTACACTTTTATAGAAAATATGAAATAGTTGCAATAAAAAATACATGTGTAAAAAAATGTTTGTCTCGAATTTATTTCAAATTTGGCTCATGTACCCTCAAAGCTTGTAAAAAATTCCGAGTTAAAGTGATTTGAAATCCTTCGAAAATCGTAATATTTGAAAAGCTTTTATTTAGCTTGTTTTCGTGTATGTCTGTCAGTCTGTTTGTTTGCATGCCTGTTTGTCTGTCAGGGTCAAATCTTGTAATGTAATTTTGACCCACTTCCACTCACCCGATTCACTTGAATAACTTCGATGACAATACGATATATTTCGTCTTTGTAAGGATAATGAAAGATTCTGCAAGGATTATGTTTCCTCAAACTTTCCGGGTAAAAAAAATCTCATTGGGAGTTTTCAGGGTCACTGAAACCAATTCTGGCATTAAGAAGTCTAGAAGAATAACGGAAGTTTTTGTAAGGATAACGTGATTATTCTTTTCCAAAAATTCAAAAAAAAAAACTTGCATATCTCAAAACTATTCCTGTTAAATTTCATAAAAGAACCGAAATCACAATTCGTCCTTGAAAGGATAACGGAAGGTCCTCTAAGGGTAACTTGAATCCCCTTTTCCTCAAATGTTCCGGGAAAAATCTCATCTAGGGGTTTTTGGGGTCGCTGGATCCGATTCTGGCATTAAGAAATCGATAAGAATAACGGAAGGTCTTACAAGGATAACGTGACTATCCTTTTTAGGAATTTGCGCTAAAAATAATCTCAATTGGGTGTATTTAGGGTCTGTGAATCCGATTGTAGAGTCAAAAGAATATCTCAAAAGCAAGAATATATATTCGAAAGCTAAAAAGTATAAAGCGTGGTGAAACAGACACGCCATTTTGGATATTTAGTCAAACTACTCAAATACAAAATGAACTAAAAAGGAAAAACATTTTTTTTGTACTGTGTATCAGAAATAAAAGGGGAATAGAAGCATGAAAAATAAAACCAAATAAATATTTTTTTTAAAACGCACATAAGAAAGACCATCCGACAAGCATTTTTCCTGAAATGGATTTCGTATTGATCAGAAAGTGTTTATTTGCCCTTTTTTTCAAGTGTCGGTCACCATCAAACACAATGCTTTCCTTCTTAGTTACGCAGAGGAAAGTACAAATATCTTAAATAGGCCAGTAGGCACAAAAAGAAAATACATAACGAATACTATGCCGTTAAAAACAAAATCAAAATTTAAATCTTTTTTCTAAGTCTAATAAAATTTAAATGAGTCCCGCGTTTTTTGCGGCACTGCCAGATATTTTCGAAAGTGAAATTCCGTAAAACGTCAAACTCTTAATATTTAACAGACGAACATGCATCGTCTGGTGCGGACAGAAGAATTACTTTTGCTAAACCCACTTTGAGATTGTGTAGGAGTGAAAATCGCACGTCCAAAAACAAAGATGCGTTGGTGTGCGCTTGTCAGTGATAAGAAGTTTTTCCAGTTGAGTTGTGCAAAAAGTGAGAAAAACTGGTGAAAATGTAGGAAACTGTGGGATGAATTGATCAATTGTTTATAGAAATCCGTAAATTAATCGAAAGAGTAATCGTGTATGATGAGTGGTGGCAAAATAACAGCGGAAATCGAGGAGTGCGTGAGAAACAATATTTCGTGGCCAAATCTACCAACCAATGTGAAACAGGTGAGAATTTTCATGTTTTTCAATGTTTTTTTGTGAAAGTCCCTCGGATTTGTTGATTTAAAGCGTTTTAAGGACAAATTATGGATATTTGCGGTGTTTATTCATCGAGAGATTTGCAATATTTGCTAATGGCGATTGGGTTTTCATGCAATTTGCATTTTTATTGAAACGTGTCTAATTGGAATTCGGAGTTTTGCAATTTTCCCCCACCCGCCTTCGCCGAATGTTTCGAGACATTTGTACAAGTGGGTGGTGCATTCAATTGGGGATAGTTTCTTATCTCCTAAGAAAGCATAACTTATCGTTATCATCGCCTAAAACGACCATAAAACCGATTTCACCCGTTTGTTTGTCTTCTTTTGCCATAGGAGCTCCCCCAAAAGAAGTGGGGTCGGATATGGATGTTTCTATTGCGTCTAATAAATAAACTGATAACGAGTAATCTTCGAATATCTTGCTTATTTATAGTACTTTTTTGGCTATTTTCGCCTCTTATCCTTGGGTTTTATTACACAAATATCTTGTACGGCTTGGTTTGTCGTTTCCAACATCGAAAATTTGATTTTGATTCTTTCAATCTGTGGATATGAATTTTTAATTCTCATGTTTTGATTGGATAGTTGGTCAATTTGGGTTAATCGATTTTGTTTTCTGTTTGATTTCTTTTTAGGTACTCAATAACTCCGCAGAGCAATATGACCGGTATGTTCTCAATTACAGTTTGAAAAATCAACTTAGATTTCGCGGAAATTTAGGTAAGAATTTGTTAAAATTAATAAGTATTTTGTATCATGATAACCAAAGATCGAAAGATCATTCAGTAATGAAATATGCATTTAAAATTGAATTTTTAAAAATAATAAAAAGCTGAAATATACAATATTTCGACTTTTCATTTTGAAAATATTATTAAGTATAACAAAGATAAAATTATCATCTCGTATAAGTAAACATAAAACAGAAGAATAACAAATAAACACTTGAAGCACACAAATTCCAACAATTCAATGCTAGTAAAAATATCAAAAACAGAATTAACCTAAACGATATAACGATATAAATTCTATTTTTACCGTACATATAAAAACGATATTAAAAACACTTGAAAAATCGAAATTATAATTCGCTTTCCATGAATCGACTCAGTTCCACAAACCTGCAACAGGTCTGTGTGTGACAAAAATATATAAGATCGACTTCTGCCAGTAAGCCTCAATCAATTTCGACGTGATAGGTTTTTGTATCAATATCGCCTATTCTGGAATCCGAAGTAGGGTTAAGTTTGTTCGATTTCCTCTCAATTTGTATTCTTGAATCCGCTGCATTCCACTTTTGTTCAATTTCGTATGATCTAGTAACGTTTTGAGGGTAGTATTAACGTTTTGAGGGTAGTATTAACGTTTTGAGGACAGTATTTCAGAATACCAATTGAGTGGCGAATGAAATCGACTGAGTTTGATTTTAGGTTTAAACTTCGGATTCCAGGATAGTTATGATTGTGTTATATAACTCTATTGGACGCGATTTTGAAAAATTCCAATGCAATCCAATCGGATTTTTTCTCAAAAATTGTTTTGAATTTTTTTGAGATTGTGTTCAAAATCTGTGACAATTTTTTGACCGTCTGAAGGCTGTCTAATAACCACCGTATAATTCGAGGGACTAAAATATCAAATAATACATGGAAAGCTTTGTCTTGTTTTAGTCAAAAGAGTTAAAATCATACTAATGTATAAAAATGAGTTGGTGTCTGTCTGTTCCTCTTTCACGCAAAAACGGCTGAACCGATTGACTTGAAATTTGGCATGAGTGTCTGTGGAAGTTATGGTTCCAACATAGGCATACGGAAAAGTCGTGCGAGGGGTGGGGTGGGTAAGGGGAGGGGGTAAAGTGATTTCGAAACTTAGTTTTTGCGCTATGTTACTCTTTCGCGGGGAAACTACTGAACTGATTGGCCTGAAATTTGGCATAGATGTTCGTCGGAGGTCCAGCGCCAACATAGACCCATTAAAAAGTTTTTAAGTTCTTTCCGGTTTTCTTCGTATTCTAAAACTTAGACAAAAAACTTAACCCGGCAACGCCAGGTATGCAAGCTAGTATGTGCATAAATCAGGATTGTTATTCCAGCCCAAAAAACTCCACTGGGGGTTTTGTTGGGCTTTAAAAAAAAAAAAACCTGGGTCCCATGTAGCCCCATGTAGCCCCATGTCGCCTCTAAAATGTTTTTTTACTCTCCTCTGAACGTATTGTATTCATGGCGGAGACCGACTCGAGAACGGGTGCAGATTGATTAGTATGAAATCCATTTCAGGCAAAATTATGAGATGTCCATGCATCTGTCTGTCCGTTTGATGTATCTTAAAAGACTCGAGCACGCGTTTAGCTAGCGATTGGATTTTTTTAAAAAAAGTCTTACAAAAATCGTAGTTTTCTATCAACTTTTAGAAAAGTAACGGTAACTATAACGGGTACCTCTCTACAATTTTTGGGGAAAAAATTAATATGACAAACCTTAAAGAGTATAAAATTTTCTAAGTTTTTTTTAACGGTTTTTACGTATTTCTAACAGTTTTCAACATATTTCAAAAAAATCAAGTTTTTTGAAAATTTCTCTGAAACTATGCGTTTTTTCCTTAACGGTTTTTACGTATCTTTAACGGGTTTCAAGATATTTGAAAAACTAATATAAAAAAAGATTTTTGAAAAAATATTTTTTTTAACACTAACTGCCACGACAGTTTTAAGCCTTTTTCGAATATTTAGTTGTCAGTCAAAAAGGCACTAAGAGAAAAAAAAATTGAAACAAAATTATACCTAAATGTTATTTTATTACCATAAAATGTGTGCAACTACAAAAAATCGTTGCGGTTGCAGCGAACACTTTGATAATTTTCATTGTGGCCGTTGTGTACAATTAGGTGTCAGGTCCTCTTGACTGACGTGGCAGTTAGAGTGTTAATATTGCAGAGGCAAATTTTGTGTTGATCACAATTGATATTTTTTCCAATATGGGCACGTCCGTATTTGAAACGAAATCAATGGTGGGTACGTCCTTTTTTAAAACCAACAACGATTCTGACTGCTTTTTGTGTTTAACACGTTGAGCGCCACGTGCCCACCGGTGGTCATTCTTTGAATTACACAGTAGACCGCGTGCTTACGAACGGGTATTGCTTGGGTGACATTCTGTGATCAACATTTATTTTTATTGATTTATTGCAAGTACTACCAATTTCAAGTAAAATAGGTTTACATCCTGGGACCAAACTTAATATTTCTGAAAGCTAAATAT
This sequence comes from Chrysopilus asiliformis, assembly GCA_964034945.1. Taxonomy (NCBI): domain Eukaryota; kingdom Metazoa; phylum Arthropoda; class Insecta; order Diptera; family Rhagionidae; genus Chrysopilus; species Chrysopilus asiliformis. The sequence continues at coordinate 104,159,899 of OZ035961.1, forward strand.
ATGTAAAAGGTTCCCACTGGTGGTCACGATGTCTCGAAATGAAACACGTAGTGTGACCACGGGTGGTCACGTTGTCCCACCATCGACATCCAATAATGACCATCGGTGGTCACTTGGTCCTCTGTTGAAAGGAATCAGGAGTTCGCACAGCTTCTTTCACAATCTGTTAATCATGGATTTGAGGCTGTTTATGAGCTGACAAAAATGTGCACAATTCGAATGAGTTTCGTGAAAGGCTGGGGCGCCGAATATCATCGCCAGGATGTCACATCAACGCCATGCTGGGTGGAAATTCATCTTCATGGCCTGCTTCAGTGGCTGGACAAGGTTTTGATTCAAATGGGCAGCCCCCATAACGCCATCAGTTCAGTTTCATAAAAATACTACTTTAAAAGTTCAATTTTTCTTTCGTAGATTTTAAAAATATTTCATAAAATCTTAATCGACATCCAATAATGCCCACCGGTGGTCACTTGGTCCTCTGTTGGAAAATTTAAATGCTCACCGGTGGGCACGTGGCGCTCAACGTGTTAAACATTTGTTTTTTCAAGATACCATAGCGCACGTTTGGACCGATGCTAATTTAGCGGTTTTTTCAATGTAGCAATGGTATAAATACGTTCTACTTCAGCAATGCCTGCCCGTTTAGCAACGCTATTTTGGCACTGCTAACTCTTGACGCTGACATATAGTTGCAAAATTAACTTGTTTGTAAGTTAAATTTTTACTTTCAGCTTACCTTTTGGCCCTGTGGATTTTATTTCTGCTTTTTATAATCATGTTTGCCCTTTTAATACTTAGGCAGCAAAAATTGTACATAAATGCAAAAAATTGACAATTCAAAAAATAAACGCTTCTAGTTTAACATCGTTAGATTGCCAGCGTCAAGTTAGCTCGGTCTAAACGCGCCCATATGCTTTAAAAAATGAATTAAATGGCATTGTTATCATATTTTCGAATTTTTGTGGACACGTCCATGTTTGAAATCATTAGACACACACACAAGTATATACATATAAGCGATTATTGTCAATTAAAACATTTTCTGGAAATTAATTCTTTGAGGACGTTAAAACCAGGAAATCAACTCAATGTATAAAAAAATATCTAGTCAACTTTATTCTTCATAAATTCTAAAACAAGATCTCTGTGGATTAATCTTGGGGTTTTCCCAATTGACAGGATTTTCCAGATGATTTTCCAGATGTTCAGTGTTTTTGATTTATTAGGGACCATCAAAAAGCACTGAACTCCAGCAAATGAATGGATTTCCCTAAATATGCTTTAATTCTAATGTACTTGAAATTCTTTTATTGATTTTTCGTTCTCCCAACCTCCAAACTACAAGGGAATTGTGGCAATCTTTCATGTTTCAAGATTTAAAAATGTAAATATTCTAAAAATCCCGCCAATGCAACAAAAATATCTGAACTTTGAATTTTATGATCTCTTTTGATTGCAAATCTTGTTTACAGTTGTAATACCGCATTCAGTTGAATTTACAATAACACAATGAGCTCTTCTTGCTAAACAATTACCGATAGTTCTACAACCAGAACACTTGTTACTTAATTGACGTTTTTTCCCATCATAAAAGCAAAACTAATTCGAGTTATTCGTTTATCCGGTGATCCCTGAAAGGATAATAAATTTTCTACCTGACATATACGAGACTTAAGACTCTATAAATAATGTACGTGTCAGATCGGTCGCTGCAGTTTCTCGCAGCTTTGAATATGGAAACAGACGAACTGGAGCCAAGACGATCGTCTGGTGGATTTTCAGCACTCAACAATTTGTTTTCATTTAACAGTCCAGCCGTGAAGAAACTTCTCGGATGGAAACAGGGAGACGAGGAGGAAAAATGGGCCGAGAAAGCAGTTGATAGTCTCGTCAAAAAGTTAAAGAAGCGGAAAGGTGCCATCGATGACTTGGAACGGGCGCTCTCTTGTCCCGGACAGCCATCAAAATGTGTGACAATTCCGAGATCCTTAGATGGACGACTCCAGGTGTCGCATCGGAAAGGCCTTCCACACGTGATCTACTGTCGAGTGTGGCGCTGGCCGGATCTTCAAAGTCATCACGAATTGAAGGCCATCGATAGCTGTAAATATCCCTTCGGATCGAAGCAGAATGAAGTGTGCATCAATCCTTATCACTACAAACGAGTGGATAGTCCGGTTTTGCCACCGGTTTTGGTGCCTCGACAATCGGAATTCGCACCAGGATCCATGCTGCAATTCCAGCAGCCCGCGCGGAACGAACCGAATATGCCATACAATGTGAACTTCACAGCGAATGGATTTGATTCGCACTCAAACACTAGCAGCCCCTCAGAAACGATGGCATCGGGCAGCAGTCAAAATTTGGGTAGCTCAAATCACTCCAGCCCCTATGGAAGTCTTGCCGGGACTCCGCCGCCGGCATATTCTTCTCCAAATGAAATTCAGGCGCCTAATATGGAAACCGTTGCACCGGAAGTGGCTCCAGTGAGTTACATCGAACCACCATTCTGGGCCAGTATCGCCTATTACGAACTCAATTCTCGTGTCGGTGAGATTTTCAGCTGCACCAACAATTCCGTAATCGTTGATGGCTTCACGAATCCGTCAAACAATTCAGCAAGATTTTGTCTCGGACAAATTAGTAACGTTAATCGCAACAGCACCATAGAAAATACCAGGCGTCACATTGGAAAGGGTGTCCATCTCTATTACACGGCGGGGGAGGTTTACGCTGAGTGTTTGTCGGATGCCGCGATTTTTATCCAGTCCAGGAATTGTAACCACCATCACGGATTCCATCCCAGCACCGTCTGCAAAATTCCTCCTGGCTGCTCTTTAAAGATCTTCAATAATCAGGAGTTCGCACAGCTTCTATCACAATCCGTGAATCATGGATTTGAGGCTGTTTACGAGCTGACAAAAATGTGCACAATTCGAATGAGTTTCGTGAAAGGCTGGGGCGCCGAATATCATCGCCAGGATGTCACATCAACGCCATGCTGGGTGGAAATTCATCTTCATGGCCCGCTTCAGTGGCTGGACAAGGTTTTGATTCAAATGGGCAGTCCTCATAATGCCATCAGTTCAGTTTCATAAAAATACTAGTTTAAAAGTTCAATTTTTCATTCGTAGATTTTAAAAATATTTCATAAAATCTTAATTTAAAGATTTATCTGAATTTTTTTCAATTTCTAAAATATTTAAAATATTTTGATTCCAAAATTTAAGCACAAAATAATTTTCAATTTTAATAGTTCACTTTTAATTGCGATTTAAAAAATAAAAACAAATGACAATTTTATTGTAACGCATTTATTTAGATTTTAATAAATATTTATAAAAGAATAAAACAATGTGTGAATTTGAAGTTTTTAGTTCTTAACATTTTATCACTCTTTCAAAAGCTAAAGTTCTGTTCAGAAGTGAGATTTAACTGCCTTTTCGTCGGTCTTTTCAATTATAAGCTCGTCATTTCGTGTGCTAGTGCCTCACTCTTACCGAATGCACGCGAATCACAGTCTCGGCTGCCAGGTCGGGCTATTCCGGTTTGCGATATAAAATATGCAGAATTTTACATCGCATAAATAGAAAAACGTAATTCAATTGATCAAAACGTCTCTTTTTAAAAGCTTTTATTTAGCTCGCTATCTTGTCTGTCTGTCTGTCTGTCTGTCTGTTTGTCGGGGTCAAATCTTGCAACCCAATTTTGACCCACTTCCGCTTGTCCGATTGACTTGAAATTTTGCACACTTATATAAGTCCGATGACAATACAATATTTTCACTACTTCGTCCTTGTAAGGATAACGGAAGGTCCTGTAAGGATAACGTGATTATCCTTTTCTCCAAATTTTCCGGAAAAAAATCTATTCTGGGGGTTTTTGGGGTCGCTGAATCCGAATCTGTTATTAAAAAGTCAGTAAGGATAACGGAAGGTCCTGTAAGGATAACGTGATTATCCTTTTCTCCAAATTTTCCGGAAAAAAATCTATTCTGGGGGTTTTTGGGGTCGCTGAATCCGAATCTGTCATTAAAAAGTCAGTAAGGATAACGGAAGGTCCTGTAAGGATAACGTGATTATCCTTTTCTCCAAATTTTCCGGAAAAAAATCTATTCTGGGGGTTTTTGGGGTCGCTGAATCCGAATCTGTCATTGAAAAGTCAGTAAGGATAACGGAAGGTCCTGTAAGGATAACGTGATTATCCTTTTCTGCAAATTTTCCGGAAAAAAATCTATTCTGGGGGTTTTTGGGGTCGCTGAATCCGAATCTGTCATTAAAAAGTCTGTAAGGATAACGGAAGGTCCTGTAAGGATAACGTGAGTATCCCTTTCTCCAAATTTTCCGGAAAAAAATCTATTCTGGGGGTTTTTGGGGTCGCTGAATACGATTCTCAAGTTAAAAAGCCTGTAAGGATATCTCAAATGTAAGGATATATATTCGAAGACTAAAAAGAATAAAATAAAAAAAATAAAAAAATTTTTTTTAAAAAAAAGCTTTTATTAAAAAAGAATGCACTAAAAAGAAAAAAATAATTTTCTGGACGCTGTGTATCACAAATATAAAAGCTTTTAAAAAGCGAGATAAAGCATAAAACAATAAAATAAAAATTTATCTCGCTTTTAAAAAGCTTTTATATTTGTGATACACAGCGTCCAGAAAATTATTTTTTTCTTTTTAGTGCATTCTTTTTTAATAAAAGCTTTTTTTTAAAAATTTTTTTTTAATATTTTTCACCTACAGTCAGTCGGGTATCTTTTGTATCCGTACAAAAATCTCGAAAACGGTTAATAGCGAAAGTTGACAATATTTTCGTGAAAATCCCTTCACAAAGCTTACAACGATAGGGAAATGATAGCCGTGATCGATCTCATTGGTCGAGGAAGCTCAATCGTAAACGCAATCGTTAGTCTGAATTGGGCTTTACACTGACGACTGCGATTACGATTACGATTGCGATTACGATTACGATTACGATTGCGATTACGATTACGATTGCGATTACGATTACGATTACGATTACGATTACGATTACGATTACGATTACGATTACGATTGCGATTACGATTACGATTGCGATTGCGATTACGATTGCGATTACGATTGCGATTACGATTACGATTACGATTACGATTACGATTGCGATCACGATTGCGATTGCGATTACGATTTCGATTTCGATTACGATTGCGATTGCGATTGACGATCGGCAGTTGACGTTTTCATGTCACACTGACAAAGATTCGATTCCCTAAGTTCAGGATTTCATTTTCGGACGCATTTGTTTTATGTTATCCTTTCCAGCAAACATTTAACTGAAGCTATTTTATAAAATCTCATCTATCATCACATTCAAAGCACAGAAATCGGCCGATCGGCCAACTGGGTGCTGTAGCAGCTATGATTGCCAATTGGCCGCGACCCTAGGGTTGCCATCCCGTCCTATTTTATCCAGATATTGTCCTCCATTTAAGGCGTCTGTTATGGAATTTTTCGAATGTGTCTAAGATACTGCTTTTCTCCATATGGTGGCATTTTGACGGCACATCATAATCCTTTTCCGTTGAGACTATTTTAAAACGCAAAGCTGCCAAACTCAAGGGCTAACACGGCTAATAATCGGTGATAGGTAAATGATGTGTTCCTCTTTAATTAAACTTGCGGCGCCGCCCGGAGCAAAAACTGTATTTGTCGTGCTCCTTTTTCTAAAAAAATTGCTTAGAAATTTGGAAACACTAATCAAACAGACGGGATATGTCTCTTGATTAGTATTTCAAAAGAACCATAATTTAAGGGTGTATTTAACCTTGGCAGTTAAAATTGTTCTACTGTGGCGCAATAATTTCTACCTGTATGGATTTTTTTCATAAAAATTTTGCCTGTAGCGCAATTTTTGTTGTATTACGAAGAATTAACAAAAACCTTTTATAACTAGATATTCACAAACCAAAATTAACGGTTCTTAGTTATTTGGAGAACAACGATGTGCACTGCAGGCAAAATTTTTATTGAAAAATCCATACAGGTAGAAATTATTGCGCCGCAGTAGAAAAATTTTAACTGCTAAAATCAACTACATACTTCTGAAATGATTTGCCATAGTTTGAATATCAACTAACTCTGACATTTTATTTACGAAAACCTTTTTTTTAAAGAAAAAATAAGCAAAAAGACGTCGTATTTAGATAAATAAGTATTTTATTACAAAATTCTATAATCACTTAAAAAATAAAAATATTAACTAGTTTATATTTTTCCAGTCCGCAAAGTTTTCCGCCATGAGCAACGATATTATGAGCATTTGGTTGAAAAAAGTGTCGAATATCTTTGCCTGTTTCCTTATCACTTAGCGGATATTGTAACAAAGGGACTTCGAGTTACGCCATTCAATTACTATTTGGATGTCATCAGTTTTTTGCTAAAAAATGACAAAAGCTACGACACTTTGCCAAATTTCACCGCCGCTGATTGTAAGTTGTGATATTTTGAATTTAAAATACAAAAAAAAAAAAAATAAATAAATGGGCTGTCCATAAAATACGTCACGCTTATTTTAGGTTTTTTGGACCACCTTCCTCTCATCACATTTTTTGTGAGAAATTTTTGCACGAAATTTAGTATTGTTGTTACTGTTGTAGGCTTCCTATCCCTAAAAGTGTGACGTATTTTATAGATAACCCCAAAAACGAAGAAGAAAATAAAATATAAAATAATTTCACAGGTTTGCGAGTATTGGGAATTGGCCGTAATGAATATCTGGCACTCATTAGCGACCTAAAAACGAACTCATCGAAATTATTCCGTAGGCCAAATCCAATGCAATTTTTGCCAAAATTTCCCGTTAAAATAAACATTGAACCATGGTGGAAAGTGGAAGTTGGTTACGTATTGGAAAGTGATATAAAAGTAATTTGCTTGTTTTTTTTTTGATTAATCAATAAAAAAATTATTAAATTGTGATTGTTTTTAGTTTGTTAACGATGCTGAGAGAAGTTTAATTGATGATTTAATTGATTTTGGATCACAAATAGCTGGGAAATGTGACTACAATGTGATACATAGTTTATACAGGTGAGTTAATCACGCCAAGGTTTTCTGTGTGCGGTACGTATATGTCAGTAAATAACATACACTTAATAGTGGCAGATACGTGCCATACACCAAAAATGCTATGAAATATTGAAAGAGAATTTGAGCAAAAAAAAAAATATATTTTTTATAAATTTCACAGAAAAGGATTAATCTACTTAGATGTACCGATAAGCGGTGAGGATAAAATCTGCATTCCGCCGCTAAAGAATTTCGTTATGAATCGAGTTAGTGGTGACTACTTTGAAAATCTGCTGTATAAAATCTTTGTCAGTGCTGATGAACATATGACGATATCAGAATTGTCACAAATGCTTCAAATAGATTTGGATAATGTGAAACATGCCGTCTCGCTTTTCTGTCGGTTGGGTTTCGCAAGGAAAAAGAATCAGGACCAGGATTCAGGTAGTTTGCATCAGACCTGGTATAATAAGGAAAATTTTACTGATGAGAGGCCGCAGATAACTCCGCTCAACTATCATGCGTTGCTACTTAATGAAAATCAGGACGGTTTTATGGGTGAGCAGAGTCCGAAGCAGCTAAAAACTGAAAATTCCGCTGAATATATTTCGTCTGATGGGAATGGAAGTGATTTCTCATTTACGAATCTAACAATGCCAACACCGGATCAGGAAACCGCTTACAAGACGAAACGAGAGAGTTCTGAAAATGAGTTGGGCAGTGAAATCGAGGAGATCACAGCGGAGGTGAAGCCAGTGAGAACGCTGGAAGTTGTTCCTAAAAGTGGCAAACGTGTTGGGTTTTTATTCGACTCAACGTTGACAGCTTTTCTTATGATGGGGAATTTATCGCCTGGTCTAAAAAATCATGCCGTCACTATGTTTGAGGTGGGAAAGTTGTGCGATGAGAGTATGGACACTTTTCTGGCGGAATTGGAGAAAGTTTCACTGTTGGATGCGGAGGGTGAGGGGGAAGTCAGCAGATATTTTGCACATGCTGTGAGATTGGCTTTAAAAATTGTTTTTATTGCATATTTTATGTTGTTTTCATGGAACTTTTAGGTAATTCTACGATCGACAATAATTGCCTTGAGAAATATTTTGGATGCTGGTCTGGATCTCCTCAGATTGGAATGTTTGGAGAGTTTGGATTGCAAGACGAGAGATCGTTTACTGGAGAAGAAGTACAAGTTCGTATTTGTTTTTTTTTTAAATTTTTGTTTACATTTCAAACTTTAATCAAAAATTCCGTTGCAGATTTATCATATCAGCATCGCCATTAGCTGGTTCCCTCATTAACATGTTCAGTATACCATTCTTTGGTCAATTTTATCGTAGCTCAGACAATTCTCATATTTGGACGAAATTCTTCTATTACCACATATCCGGTTACGGACCACCTAGCTTACTGCTGGTGAAAGGAACAAAACTAAAATCATTGCCACGTTTATTCCTCGGCTACGGGAAGCTTTTAGTAACAATTATTCACACAGATTCGTATGTCATCTGCTCGGAGAATTTTCAAGGCCTGAATGACCAATTGAAAAATGGTTGCGTCCTGATTCAAGGCTACGGAATTCGTCAAGTCGCCGAAGTTTGCTATGAAGCATTCCCTTTTGACCGCAGCGATCCCAACAAATCCAAATGGGCCAATCACAAAGCGGTGGCGAAGCTCAAGGAGCATCTGGAGCTCGAGACGACTTGCGGCTACATGACATTCGTCAATACTGGAGTACCTGATATCGGATGCGAGAACTATGAAATCGATGTTCGGCTGGAGCGTCCCAAAACGAAACGAAAAAAGAGTTTGCCTGGCAGTATTGTCAATGAGAATTATAACGTCCAAAAAGAAAATAGCGTAAATTACGAAATTCACATAATTTTCCCTTGGAATGTTTAAAATTGTGTTTTTTTTATTTATTCTAGCAATTAACGATTCCGTCTACGACGCCTAGCATTCCGGATTTAAGTTCACCGATGGATAACTCCGAGCTCACCAGCTTCAATCGCAACAAATCAAAGGCCGACCATTTGAAAACGCCCGACGAAAACCATTTCGCTGTAACGCCGCAGAGCTCTTCACCATCGAATGTGTTCCGAAGTGCCGATTGTAATGAACTTTTAGCCAAAGAATTAGCCAGATTAGATGAGAATTCACTGTCGGACAATGAAGATGACAAAAGCAAAGAATTGGTGTCACAGGCGTCCGTTGAAATCCCATTCGAGCCGAGCTCGGCGAATGACGACGAAGACACGATATGTGAATCGTTTACGAAGGAGTATTTGGGCGAGGAGTGGACTCTTCTCGATGTGAATTTCGGTGTGCCACTTTTCGATGTGGACTGCAATACGAGGATATGCGAGTACATTGTTAGAAATCTTCACACTGATAAAATGTGAGAGTAATTTTTGGATTTGATTTAAACAAATAAAAACATTAATAAAATTGGATTATCTTCGCTTTTAGTTTGGAGAAGCTTCCTGCTGTCAATTCGGAGATGAATAAAAAGTTTGTCAAGTTTGTTAAGCAATGTTTGGTGAGTATTTTTTTATGCCAGGTCTCAAATGGATATCAATGTTGTTGATGTTCGATTTTTCCATCGAAATGTCGCACGGTCAGAGAGTTTTTTTCAGGGGGCCTGTTATAAAATACGATCGTAATCGTAACGATCAGAACTTGTGTGTTGTTGTTAGTATTTTCTACTAACAACTACAAAAAAAAATGACACGGATATTAAATAAAATTGACGTTTAATTGAGACGAATCCGTAATATATCAGGTTTTGGGGGTTCCAAAGGCGCATAATAAACTTTTTCCAGCGAAAATTCAAATACATTTTTTCGTCTATTAAAGTTTGCACTCCCTAAAGTTTTTTTTTTGTGGAAATTTGACCAAATGTCGAATTTTTCATGAAATTTTTAAAACTACATAGATTTTTTACCGTTATATTTACATAAAAAGCAATTTTAGAATATTAACAACAAATTCGGCACATAATTATCAAATAATTCATGTATATTTAACAATTTGACTTCTAAAACTTTAATATTCCAATAAAAAAAAAACTCATTGTATTGGCACTGCAAAATTCAAGGCAAGTCTGTCCGAGCTTCAGTCCAACACTGAAAACGTGTGAAAAACAATTTAAAAGTTTAGGAGATAGCAGGGGACGGGTTTCGCTACAAGAATAAGGGAGTGGTTTGAGTAGTCGAAAATTTATCTTGACAGACGGCCTGTTAAACAATGAAACCCGTATTCAAAGGACTTCATCGGTCCAGACAATAACGGGCGAAGGGGTCAGAAGGGGTCAGAAGGGGTCAGAAGGGGTCAGAAGGGGTCAGAAGGGGTCAGAAGGGGCCAGAAGGGGTCAGAAGGGGTCGGAAGGGGTCGGAAGGGGTCAGAAGGGGTCGGAAGGGGTCAGAAGGGGTCAGAAGGGGTCAGAAGGGGTCAGAAGGGAGTCGATTTTATATTGTGGCTTAGCTTATCAAGCATTACGCTATCAATTTTCAGCCATATCGGGCCAGCCGTTTATCTGTGATGCCAACGTTTTTATAGAAAGTCCCGCAGGGTCAAAAATTGGTGAGGGGAGCCAAACCTTAACCCTTAAAGGCTTGGTGGTACACGCGATGTACCACCTTTTTTGTAACAAATACTGCATGGTGGTATCAAAATTGTACCACCAATTAAACCGTCTTTCATTGCCGTATGATACTTTAAAATGGTACCACTAAAAAAATAAAAAAAAATCGTTTTTCTCATGTGCCGCACGGGTAAAAATATTTGCTATTTTTCCGTGCCTCTAAGGGTTAAATAGTCTGTGCCTGGTTGTTGAGCCTAGTCATGGCTGACGCCACCGCGAGCCGAGCATGTACGTGACACACTAATACATCGAACAGGGGAGCCACAGCATGCAAAATAAGTGCCATAGAAACCGTTGTGTAAATTGTTTCTCTGTCTATCATACTTCTCTGTGATTTAAAATAGTAGATTATTATGCAAAATTCTATTAAAATGCCATTTATTAAAATCTTGATTTTTTCTACTTTCTTTTCCAGTACTTTGACGACGAAAACATAGAACTTATAAAAGTTGGTAAACTTTTGCCCCAGCCAAGGATTAATTTAGCATTCGAAAATGGAAAAGTTTGCTATTGGAATGGAAAATGAAATCATCACATCATGAGCAGTTTTTTTATGCCTTTGAGTTAAATTAATTTCCCAAAGACAACAGATTTGCATTTCCTGTTGCACCACATTTTTTATTAATGTTTTTTTTGTTGTATTTTATTTTTTCAGAAGTTTAAATAACTTTGATACCAAGCCATTCGTAATTTGTACTTAAATCCACATACCTAATAAGAGAAACCTAGGAAGTATGAATAAATAGATTGATGCATTCCTACTTTAATACAAAGAATTCAAATTGAAACGAAAATATAGTAAAAATACTTAAACGTATTTACAGAATAAAATACGGAGGTTTTAATTAAAATAGAAAGAATGCATTCTTATTTTTGTTTTGTTTTTTTTTTATTATCAAAAAAGAAGTTTTTATTAAATATTATTTTAAAATTAATATATACAGAGTTATTTATATAAATATTGTAATTAGAGTGTATAAATAAAAACAATGAAAAATTATTTAACTATATTTTGTTTTCCTTTCATATTTAGGTATATTTATATTATTTTTTTTAAGATTTTTAATTGGTGGAACGAGTTTTATTGAATAATTTTTTTTAAACATTTGTTTTAAGTAACGTTGGTTGTGAGAATAAAAGCTTTAAGTTGTTTAAGTGTATTAAGTTAAAATTTGTTTTGTTTTTTGGTAATGAATTTAACGAAATTTCTGCAGCAATGTTTTTTTTCTATAAAGGATTGTCCAGAAAATACGCCACGCTAATTTTAGGCTTTTCGAGCCCAAAACACCTTCCCTCTCATACTTTTTCGGTTTTTTTGTATGGGTTTAACCATAAACAAATTATATAAAGACTGTTTTTCTCTAACAACTCAGCTTTGAAAAATAATACCCCAAAGCAGCAGATATGCATGCGGTTGGCAGCGCACACGAGCAGCGGAGCATGTCGCTTGGCCGAAGAAAAACATTCAATTCATTTTCAAACTCTCCGACCAACACGAAGTTTTACCGAAATCGTAGTTTTCTATCAACTTTTGGGAAAGTACCGCTAGCTACAACGGTTACCTCCCATACAATTTTTCTTAAATACAAATTTCTCGAACACTGCGCTTGTGAGAAAAATGCATATAATCAAAATTAAAGGAAATAATATTGCCTACATTTTTAATTTTAGGTGAACTCCATCTCAACTCATACTCACGTTTACAGTCATGTTCGATTTCTTAACTTTTTTCATTTGGATGTTGTTAGGGACTTAAAAAAAAGTTACTCGTATTTTTTTGTTTGGTAGAATACCGTCCGGTTGGCGGAGGGGAGGGGGTCAAAGTCGGCGAAAACTCGAAATCACAAAAACTTTAAAAATTTGTAACGGCTTAACCGATTGAAATGATATTGAACATTTTGGAAAGGTGATTCCTTGTCACAAAAAAATATTTTTTGACTTCCTCTCCCTCCCCCTCCCCCTCACCTTCATATTGTAAAATTCAATTTAGTGAAAATATAAATATTTGGGAGTAAATGCGTTATTTAAAAAAAATCAAAAAAAAAATCGAATACAAGAAAATCGTATATATTTTACTGATTTTCGATTGGTTCTTTATGTTTTCTGTACATAATATTAACTCAAAAGATTTAGGAGTTTAAAATTAATTAGAAATTCATTTAAAAGAAAAAGTTTTTTTTTCTTTGAGAAAGTTTCCGTCTGGAATAAATCTGTGAAAATTTTGAGTTTCTGGAAGTATTTTGACACTTTTAAACCTTCTTTGAAGTTGTTGCTGTTTTTCTTGAGATATTTTAAATTTCGTCACTAAATTGAATTTTACAATATGAAAATGAGGGGGGGGGGGGGGGGGGAGAAGAAGTCAAAAAAAAATTTTTTTGTCAAAAGGAATTACCTTTCCAAAATGTTCAATATCATCTCAATCGGTTAAGCCGTTACAAATTTTTAAAGTTTTTGTGATTTCGAGTTTTCGCCGACTTTGACTCCCTCCTCTCCGCCTACTGGACTTTATTCCCCGAAACAAAAAAATACGGGTATCTTTTTTTTAGGTGCCTAACTACATCCAAATGAAAAAAGTTAAAAAAAAAACAAAGGTGACTTTCAAGCTCCATTCAAGTCGAGTATGAAGTTTTTACATATCTCTAACGGTTCATGAGATAATTTGAAAAACATTATTTTTCACATATTTTTTCGGAAACTTTAAATATTGCAGAAGAAAGTCATTGAATTGTTTAAATCATACTTTAAATTGTTTAAATAAAATACATTTTTTTGCTTTATCAAACTACAATTCGGTGGAAATTTGATAAAACTTGAAACTTACATTCTGAAAGCAATTTAAAAATATGAACAAAATATAACAAGATAAAATTTTTAGTTTGCTGTTTTTTTTAACGTTTAAAGTTCAAAATAAATTTTGAATTAAACAAACTAAAAATTTTGTCATGTCACATATTTATTGTTAGCAATCAAAATATTCAAATCGAAAACCTGCGGAAGGAAAAAATACGCACAAACAAAAAAACACGCACACACAATACAAACACACAAAAAAAACACCAAACACACTTGCCCCCGCTTCGTGTCGCTTGAATAAGAATTCAACGAGAATAAAACGAACTAGAAACGAAAACTGGTTTTAACAAAGGGCGAATGAAAGCAGCGGCATGTATAGGCGATCACCACGGCTGCTTGTGGCTGATGGTGTGTACTGCCGGCTAGCCGGCAGCTGCTACGTCACGATGGGGTATTATTTTGAATTTCGGTTTTGCACTAAGTTGAGTTGTTAGAAAAAAACAGTCTTTATATAATTTGTTTATGGTTTAACTACCAATACTGCAGGGGCCGGATTCTGCAACTGTCTAGTCCAGGCATCATCAGCTAGTGGCTCGGCTGGCTCATCACACAGATTGGCTTTAACAGCGTAGCCACTATAATCGACCTTTTATTGTGTGCTGTAATGCTTGTGTGTGCGTCTTCGGATCGCAGGAATAAAACGAATCGTGCTTTGAGTTGGAATCGGGGCATTATTAGCATGACGCATTTCATTTTAAATCAGTTCGTGTTAAGCCATTGCCGTGGAAGGTTGTGTTTCATTGGTTGTTATAAATTTTAATTGTAAAGGTAGCGACAGTTACTTTGATGGCCCCTGGTCTAGTCCATAGTATGCACGATGTTGCCAATTCAGTTTCATATAAGATTTCGTGTACACTGCAAATTCACAGTTGCGGAATCTATGACCAGACCACCCTCCCCCGAAAGTTTTTGACGTATTTTATGAACAATCCTTAATGTAACTATTTTGCAGGCATTTTTAATATTCCTAATTGAAATAACTTTTAACTACGCATAACTATTCGCTAATTGAATTGAGAAGACCGATTACAATTTATTATCGTTTTTCAACATTTTTTTTCTTTCAATAATTTATTTTTGTTACTAAAAGTACGATTTGTTGTTGCTCTTATTTAATAGTTGTTTAGCTCTTAATTTAGAAAATTTAATGATGTGTTGTTTGTTTGTTTAAATTACAAGGCAACGGCATGATATGTTTTATGTTTTCAGTTATGATGGTTACGAGGGCAAAGTTTTCCATATAATTACAATCATGTGTACAATCAAATATGAATTAAGTTTAAAAAAAAACAAAAAAATTGATAGAAAAATTGAAATATTCAAAGCCTTTGATGTTTTTTAAAAGCTTCTATTTCATACTAGCTTGCATACCCGTCGTTGCCGGGTTAAGCTTTTTGTCTAAGTTTTAGAATACGAAGAAAACCGGAAAGAACTTTAAAACTTTTTAATGGGTCTATTTTGGGGCTGAACCCCCGACGAACATCTATGTCAAATTTCAGGCTAATCGGTTCAGTAGTTTCCCCGCGAAAGAGTAACATATCGCAAAAACGAAGTTTCGAAATCACTTTACCCCCTCCCCTTACTCCCCCCACCCCTCGCGCTACTTTTCCGTATGCCTATGTTGGAACCAGAACTACCACACACACTCATGCCAAATTTCAAGTCAATCGGTTCAGCCGTTTTTGTGTGAAAGAGGAAACGACAGACACCAACTCATTTTTATATATTAGTATGATTTGTCTGTCTGTCTGTCTGTAAGGGTCAACATTTGCACTCCAATTTTGACCCACTTCCACTAATCCGATTGACTTGAAATTTTGCACACCCACGAAGACCGATGACAATACAATATTTTCACTACTTCATCCCTGTAAGGATAACGGAAGGTCCTGTAGGATAACGTGATTATCATTTTCCCCAAATTTCCCGGGAAAAAATCTCATCTGGGGGTTTTTGGGGTCGCTAAATCCGATTCTGGCATTAAGAAATCTGTAAGGATAACGAAAGGTCCTGTAAGGATAACGTGGTTATTCTTTTCTCAAAATCTAGGGATTTTTGGGATCGCTGAATCCGATTGTGGAGTAAAAAGGCCCGTAAGAATAAAGCCAGGATAAAACTTTTTGGAAAAAAAAATCCAAAAAAAACTTTATTCTGGCTTTATTTTTACGGGCTTTACGGATTCTGTGTATCAGAAATAAAAGCGAGATAAAAGCATAAAAAATATAATAAAATAAATATTTGTGTTGCTTTTATTTCTGATACACGGTGCCCAAAAAAATTTTATTTTTCCTTTCCAGTGCATTTCTTAAAATAAAAGCTACAAATGACCCGTTGTAAGCGTCGCACACATAAAAAACATCAATTTTGCGATTTTTAGGTATTTTTACCTCCGAAATAACTCGCTGAGAGTACAAGGTCTACGAATGTCCTTCAGTGGAAAAGAGGTCTAAGGTATGTTTGTTGTAAAAACTTCTTCTAAAGGAATCTAGATTGGGTAAAAGCGACTTTAGTAAAATTTTGGAGCGACAAGGATTGAGGAACTGCGAAAGATGTATTGAAATCTGTATATGGTTTTCCATTTTCAATGTTCGCCTTTTAAAATTCAATAATAAAACATAAATGGAAATAAAATTATGGTTGAATTTCCATTGTATATAATATTTTATTGCCGAAAAAAGTATAGAAACCACAAGACTTTGGCAAGCTTTGTAAAATTACGCGTCTTCAATAGAGTAATACGGTGGACCGGAACCTCGATAAGTCGAAACTTCGAGTTATGGAGAGTTTCGAGAAATCTACGTTCGAATTATTGAGGGTCCGCTGTAGTGTAAATACTAGTGCAGTATTGTTGGAAAAACGTATCTTAGATGACCATATCAAGTAAATGGGTCCCTAAATAGCGTTTATTATCGTTTATTATCGTTCGCTCTCAGAAGGTTACGTTTCTAAGCCACATTCAGCACCAAATAGTAACAATTTTTGGGTGATTCGGGACACTCCAAGATTTTTTTGTAGATTGTTTTTAATGTATTTGTTTGCAAAACTGTTCAGCCAAAATTGGGCTTCGTCCTTAAAGATAAATTTTTTAATTCGTAAATACTACGGAACGCAAATATTCGTAATAACTCTGAAAAATTTCTAGGCGTTGTGTCCGTTTTCATCACCGCAGATCACCAAAAAGATATAGGGATGCCAGACAAATTTTTAGTAAGAATCGAATATCCTTATTGAAAGCTTCTAATAAAAAGGCTCTGAATTTCTAATATAAATTATCAACATAAAGTGAAACTAATAATGTTTTAACAAATGATGAATAAATAATAAAATAAATGATTTATTCCACTTTAATTACGTATTTTTGAGCATTTTAAACAAAACTTTGCCCTCTAATTCAAGCTCTACACTATTTTATTATTTAAAATTTTGTTAATTACACTTTTGTCATTTGTGTTTATTTAGTAGTTTTTTTTTTTGCTTATATTGGTCTAATCGTAATGATAATACCGCATAAAGGACGAGCTTTAAATCGATTAATTTTATTATTAATTAAGAATTAATATCCTAGGATCAGTGAATGAATATTCAAGGCAAATTGTTCGATTGAATGCAAAATAAGAGCACTTGCATGATATCATATTTTCTTGCGTGATTCACTTAAGTAGAGTACCCAATAGACAACGGAGAATATGAGAAAACTTAATGGGAAGATGACTAACGAAATCTGATCAAGTTTACCTCGTTGCGAGCCAGCGTACAGAAGGGCGTATTCAGCGACATTACGAAATCTGAAAAGCCACAAAAAAGGAACTTGTTAAATTAAATGAAAATTAAATTAATGGAAAAATTAAAATTTTAATTGGTTTATAAAGAAATAGCTTTTAGAAATAGCTTTTAGAAAAAGCTTTTGAACTATTTTTGAACTATTTTTGAGTTAAGAAAAAACGCTTCGGTTTATGAACATTTTTTAGAAAAGCAAACGATTTAAAAAAAGCAGTCCCTGGATCAAAAATATTCTTAAAAAAGTTATCTGTGGGAACTTTTAAATTTCTAATTAAAAACTAGATTTTTTTTTGGTAAACCCTGTGGCATACCGAATGAACTGCGTTGCCGCTTTGCGTGACTTTTTGAAAGAAGTAAACGGAATTTAATTTAAACATTTTTCCTATATAAGAAAAGGTTCTTATTTGCATAACTTTTATTTATTTTGATTTTGTTTGATTGTGCGCATATAAACCGTTTGTAGAAGGAAAAATGTCTAAATTCGTTTGTTTGTCTTTTATTATACCCGTATGGTGAAACCAAAGGGTATATTAGATTTGCCTTACCGTTTGTAACGCCAAGATCCCGTTATCACACACAAAAATGAATTACACCAGTGTGTTTAGAATGGTAAAAAAAATTGAATTTCGCATGTCCGTCCGTCCGTCTGTGGCGCGGAGTGCGGGCGCACGGATTGAGCTAGAGACTTGAAATTTTACGCAGATTCGTTTTTCGTAAAATACAAGGCTAAGTACGTTAATGGGCAAAAATGGACCATTAGGGGGTGGGGGGTACCCCCATACGAACGAAATTTTTGATTTATTTTCAAAAATAAATATTTCATAGTTTTTTATTCGCCAGAACAAATCCGGTACAAATGCATGGAAAATTCATTTCGAGAGAATCAAGTATTATTAAAAATATTGACCAATAAACTCTAAGTTTCGAGATATTAATATTTCATACTTTTTTCGATTAAGTCCATCGCCACCGAGTGAAGCGGCTGCCCCGCCAGCTATTGTTGGAGTCGTTCCAGGACCCCCGTCCTCTTGTGGCTGTTGAGCGAGAGCTCCTGATCGAATATTATCCGTTCGTATCGAAGACGTGTCCTTATTGCGATTCTCCGGATTAATTTTACTTAAATTAAACATTCTAGCCGCATGATCCACTCCATTTTTTCGTTGCGATTGAAGTGACGTCATCTGAAAATTAAAGTTTCATGAAATTAAGAAAGATATTTAAAAAAATCATTCTGAAGCAAATTGCAATAATATGCAATTTCCAACCAGCTAACCGGTGTTTCGCTGCTCATTCCGCTGGCGGCTAAATTAATTTGTGGCGTTGCTAAAGTCTGGATTTTAGGCTTGCCTGTCCGCCAGTGTTTATCGTATCGAATACCAAAAAGGACGATAAAGTACTCCATCAGGGCTAGAAACACAAACAACGTACAGGATATTAGCCACACCTAGAAGTATAAAGAATAATCAATATGAGATAAACCAGGTACTTCCATTGCAAGTCGAAGAAAATTGTATACAGAGTTAAAATATTGAAGTAGATATAAGGAAGAATAGGGGATGAAAATGTGAAAAATTTATTTATGAATGTTAAAGCTGAAGGCTTGATGTAGTTATGTGGGATTTTTTTTCGAAACAGCAAAGACTGTATTGCAAAGTTCAAACGTTGATTGTTTGCATTTAATTAAGTTAAAAAGTCTTACATTTCACGATTGCATCACTTAATAATAGAAATAAAGAAAGTATGAAGACCATAGGAAAAAGTGGGTGGAAGAAAAATATTCTTGACACAATAAACTGCCAACATTGGGTGGTGGCTGATGGTAGATCAACATGTTTAGGATTTTTTTTATTTTATTTCCATTTTTAAAAATGTCTTCTTACCTCAATACATTTGAGTTCAAGTGCATCCGGTGAGTTGTTCCGTACAGTGTCGAACATCGTAACGAGAGACAGTAGGGTGGTGACCAGAAGCACCATTCGGCCGGGAACAACTTCTGGTACAACGACAAAACTACCCCATGACATTGAAACGAACAATGTTGATGGCAAATAATTTTCAAGGAGATAGCTTTTCACCTCACGCGATAGTGTTATCTCCATACGGGCGGATGCATGGTCGGCTGGATATTGAAACAAAAGAAAATTATATCAGATTACAATCGGAAATGTATCTAATTTAGATACAAGTAAAAATAGATATTATAGTATAAGACCTAATTGAAAAATTAGTAAATTATTAACTTACCATCCCCATAGTTGACGATATGTGGTTCGATTTCTGTTGTAAACGAAACTACGTATTTTGGTAAACGAAAGAATCCATCGCCAAAATCTGTTGGATATGAAATGGCATTACCGGATTTCCATCGAAATATCATATGTTTTCTTGAGTATTTATCTGGAAAAAAGAAGGCGGCAATAGGAAAAGTTGTGTCTGAAGATACACAGAATTTTCTAGAGAGTTATCTACAAAATACTAAGATTTTTTATGCTAAGAACTCTAAAACCTTTTTCATTTTGTTAAACTTCTTAGAAACCATTTTTATCATCATACTAATATATAAAAATGAGTTGGTGTCTGTCTGTCTGTTCCTCTTTCACGCAAAAACGGCTGAACCGATTGACTTGAAATTTCGCATGAATGTCTGTGGTAGTTCTGGTTCCAATATAAGCATACGGAAAAGTAGCGCGAGGGGTGGGGGAGTAAGGGGAGGGGGTAAAGTGATCTCGAAACTTAGCTCTTCCTATATGTTACCCTTTCGCGGGGAAACTACCGAGCCGATTGGCCTGAAGTTTAGCTCCAACAAAGACCATAAAAAAAAAATTTGAAAAAACTTATTCCGGCAACGACGGGCATTGAAGCTAGTACTCTATATAATATAGAAGTATATTAAATTTAGTATACCGGTTTTAACTCATCGAATCAATCATCGGACACAAAAATGAACTGCAGCAGGGTGTTAGGGATGACAAAAGATTTTGTCTGTCCGTCCGTGAACACCATAACTTTCGAAAGGATTGAGCTAGAGACTTGAAATTTTGCTTACGTTTCTCGTAAATGGCTCGGCTAAGTTCTTTATCGGGCAAAATTGCTACGCTCCTCCCTCATATAACGAAACAGTTTTTTTTTGCAATTTTATCGAAAACAGTGAGTTATATCGAAAAATTTATAAAGATAAAATGTGTTTAGAATATGATTTTACACAACCGTTCCATACATCAAAATGTGATAGCACTACTTTTCCCCCTCTTCTATACAAATGGATTTATTTAAATAAACATTTTGTCTTTTTTTGTGAAATGTTTCACAAAAGTTCATCAAAAGAATATATCGGGTCTTTCAACAAGGACATAACAATTTTGTATTTTAATAAAAACGCACCCTAAAACTTTTTTTTATGATCTGGCAATGCTAAAACGTCAGTTAAGGTTTACATTTTTATCATGGTGAAGTTCACGAACGAGCAACGTTTGGAAATTATTAAAACTTACTACAGAAATTCAGAGTCCGATGAAATGAGCATGAATATGATGAAATGAAATGATGAATGAAATGATGGTCCGGTCGAATGGCCACCTCGCTCATGCGATTTAACGCCGTTGGATTCCTTTTTATGGGGTTATATTAAGTCGTTGGTTTATGCCAACAAGCCAACAACGTTAGAGGAGCTCAGGAACAATATCGAACGCGAAATTGCCAACGTTCCGGCCGATATGTGTGGAAGAGTGGTGGAAAATTGGCTCCAAAGAATCAATCAGTGCAATACTCGCGGTGGCCATATGAACGACATCCACTACACCTGGAATAAATTTCAGCCCGATATCTCAATTATTCTGTGTTTTATTTAAATACAAAATTGTTATGTCCTTGTTGAAAGACTTTTTATTATTTTTAAAAAGGTTTCTCTTTAAAATGTCTGATGATTCTTACATAAAAGAAGTAAGACTTTGAAATTTTTTATATTTAAAATTTTGTATACTCACAACTACTGAAATCCACTGGACATTTTTGTACATCCAAAGGATATAATACAAAATCCATATCACATTTAATTATAATTGTAGCACTATAAAAAAATAGATTGATTATTCTTAATAAAATGAAGGGCGTTGTACTGATTTACTTACCCTATACTAAGGGCGATTGTACTATTTTGATACAGTCGCAGACTAGAGATCTCTTCGAATAGAGTCAGTACTTTCATTTCTCTCAACTGTCTTATATACAAGTCAGGTACCTGAATATTACATAAAACAGCATATATTAATAGAATATTTTGAGATTTTGTAATTATTACGGTTGCCTAAATTTCCAGAAAGTTTATGAAATTTGCAGATAATGCGCAAATTTGAAATTTGCAAAATATAAGGGTATTCACAAAAGGTATTAAATTAGCTGTTATCATCGTAAAATATTACTAAATTTTAAAATTTTGTAAACAACAGCAAAATACACGGGATTATTTTACGCAACTTTAAAATAATTTTTTATGTATTAACCGCTTAGTGTAAAAGTATTATATTTGGGTAAATATATGAAATAAGCAACAATGAACCTAGTGAGCTTAGCAATCTGTCCATTTTTGACAGTTTTTGTAAATTTTTTGTTAAAAAAAGTGTTCAAAAACAGTGTTCGTGAAGTTAATATGCTTAATGCTTGGTGTTAAGTGATTTTTGTGTTTATGAGTGCCATTTACAGTGATTTGCAGTCAAAAAAGTGAAAAAAATGAAAAAAATACGAGTGAAAATGTAAGTATATTGGGAGTTTTAACACGACCCCGAAAAGGTGTGTTTAGGGTTTGAAGTAAAAATGTATCATTTAGTATGGTTTTACTACTATAACCGCAACGTTAATACTTTTTGTGAATACCCTTATTATAAAATCAAAAATTATTATCTTTTAATACACAAATTTCTATAAGTTACCCAGATTTTATGCCTTTCATCTGTTTTCAATTCTGTGTAATGTTTGGGATCGGTGATATTATCGAGTGATTTTATACGTCTATCCTCCCATATCACTTGTAGAAATACATCGAATGATATTTCCTGAAATTTATCATTCCACTAAATCAATGAATTAAGTTTAAATACACCAAACACAACAAATAAACTATAATCGTTTACGCTTACTTCTTTATTCTCATCGACAGCTGATATTCGATTGATATAAAGTCCCATTGAAACTTCGGTTAAAAAACCTGGAAATTTAAAAGAAAATGTGAGTGTTTTTAATATTTTGAAAAAAAAAACAATCAAGACTTGGCAGTTTGACATTCGCAAAGAAAAAAAAATGATTAAAAAAGCTTTTATTAAAAAAGGCCCCGTTTACAGCTGCGATTTTTTCTTGAATTTCTCCCCGAATTTTATTCAGAATTAATTTCGCGAATTTCGTTCATTTATCGCAGAATAAAGAACCATGCAGGATTCGACGATTTTTATGCCCCCGGGCTAACTTTTGAACCAGTTCGGGTTTCACTTTCGTAGTACATCCATTGTAAAGGTAATTTGCTCTAGTTTCATGGACATAAGCTATTTTTTGGCGGGGAACTGCAGGGGGATGGTCAGCTGCCATCTTAGAGACACTGATTAAAAATCATAAAAATCATAAAAATCATAAAAATCGTCGAATCATGCATGGAAAAATCATTGCGCCTAAGATGGCAGCTGACCATCCCCCTGCAGTTCCCCGCCAAAAAAGAGCTTATGTCCATGAAACTAGAGCAAAATACCTTTCCAATGCAGATAGAACGAAAGTGAAACCCAAAAGTTAGTCAAGGGGCATTTTCGTGCATCGTTCTTTACTTAGCAAAAGTTTTAGAATTTGAATTTATTTCGGCGATTTTGTATGAAAAAATCCCGGTTCCAGCGTTTTTCTGGAATAAATTTCAGAATTTCGTATCGTAATGTAAACGGTTGTGAAATGGGAATTTAATGCCGCAGAATAAAATTTGCGGAATAAAGTATGAGATGTAAACGGTGCCTAAAAAATTGCTATGTATTTATTTAATTTTTTATCTAGCTTTTATTTGAGACGATGAGAGCAAAAGTGGACCAAGCCACATGATCGAATTTTTGAAGCTTTTCCACTTTTGTACTATTATTGACTGTAAATTTTTGGAAAAAAAAACATTCTGTGGACTTTATTACTCAATGTTGAAATGTTCATTTGTGCATCCAAACAATTTTATCTAAAAACTCACTCGCAATAGTGATTCAAACACAAAAAAACTCACGATTTTTGCTCTGATAGTCTCATTTCTGATATGCAGGGCTCAAAAAATGATTTTTTTCTTATTAATTTATTTTATAAAAAAAGATTTTTAATTTTTTTAAAATTTTTGTTTTTTTGGTTTTCGAATATATTTTCTCAAAAAGTCTGTAGATATCCTCACAGACTTTTTGACTCTAGAATCGGATTCAGCGACCCTAAATATCCCCATATGAGATTTTTTCCCGGAACATTGGAGGAAAAAAACGAACACGTTTTCCTTGCAGGTCCTTTCGTTATCTTTACGGACTTCTTAACGTTAGAATCGAATTAAGCGACCCCAAAAATCCCTGGATGAGATTTTTTCTGGAAAATTTGGACAATAGGACAAAGTAGTGAAAATATTGTACAGTAATCCCTCGAACTGCGCGGTTTCGGACTGCGCGGTTTCGCAACTGCGCGGTTAAGTTTTTAATACCAAAATTTCGAACTGTGCGGTAAAAATTTCGCAGCTGCGCGGTTTTTTTATAATTTCCGTATAAAAAACATGTTCTGAACATATATTTTGGTGAATCCCCGACAAGAAGGAATCAGCTGGTAATTTGGTATCTTCGTACATATTTGGTAATTTCGTGCTTATATTAGTGTTTATATTTAGCGGAAATTGTGACATTAGGTAAGACAATTGGTGGGGACGAATTTGAAGACTTAGAAGTCAGAAGATATCATGGAAGTCCTTGCAAGCAATGAAGAACATATAATATAGCAATGAAGACTGCTGACGATATTTTGACACAGTTAGGCGATAATTATAGCGACGAAAATGATGAAAGTGAAGTTACAGAGATTATAAGGAAGAAAAACCTTACGCACGAAAAACCGACAAATTTTTTAATGCTTGGTAGTCAACTTTAACAAGAAGCTCTTAATGTGGACCCTGATATGGAGCGTGTCTTAAAATGTTGGTGAAATTTGACAGGCGCTTTAGCCCCATACGCAAAAATGCATAATGAAAAACAAAAATCGGGTAATCAATCACTAATTTTTCAAAGAGATTAGTAATACATATCATATCTTTGTATTACTTTAAATATGTCGTTAAATAAAAACTTTTTTCTATTTTTTTTTTTGAATTTTTCTAATATTTGGGACCTAATCCCAATATTTCATACAAAGTAGGGTTCACAGCGCGCGGTTTCGCAGTGCGCGCTCTTTTTGTGGAACGTATCTACCGCGCAGTTCGAGGGATTACTGCATTGTCACCGAAGTTATGTATGTGTGCAAAATTTCAAGCCAATCAAGTTGGCCAAAATTAGATTACAAGATTTGACCCTGGCAAACAAACAAAAAAGCAAGCTAAATAAAACCTTTTAATACGAATGTACAATATTAAATAATGGAGAAAAATCAGTGAATGTATGTCTCTTCATTTGTCTGTTTGGCTTGAAAGCGGAAATGTCTGAACTGATTGTTTTGAAATTTAGCATGATATTCCCCAGGGATATAAATATTTTATTACCAGAACCAGCATAGGCAAGAGATGATTTTCGCCATACGAAAAATCTGGGGCTCTATCCCCGAGTACGATACGAGTGATGCGTATCGTAAATTTAATGTTGCTGTCGGTGTTTATACCCGTATGGTGAAACCAAAGGGTATATTAACTTTGCCTTACCGTTTGTAACGCCAAGATCCCGTCATCACACACAAAAATGAATTACACCAGTGTGTTTAGAATGATAAAAAAATTGAATTTTCCATGTCCGTCCGTCTGTCCGTCTGTCTGTCCGTCTGTGGCGCGGATTGCGGGCGCACGGATTGAGCTAGAGACTTGAAAGTTTGCACAGATCCATTTTTCGTAAAATGCGAGGCTAAGTTCGTTAATGGGCAAAAATGGACCATTAGGGGGGGGGGGGGGGGGGGTACCCCCCATACGAACGAAAACGTTTTTTGCGAATATCTCCAAAACGGTGCATCTTATCAAAAAAGTGCAAAAACAAAAGTTATTTAGGATATAATTCTACATAAAATTCCCATACATCAAAATCCAATTGG
This sequence comes from Chrysopilus asiliformis, assembly GCA_964034945.1. Taxonomy (NCBI): domain Eukaryota; kingdom Metazoa; phylum Arthropoda; class Insecta; order Diptera; family Rhagionidae; genus Chrysopilus; species Chrysopilus asiliformis. Next base: position 104,185,489 of record OZ035961.1, read on the forward strand.
AATAAATTTTAAAAAATCTTATTGGAAAGTTTAACTTTAAAGTGGAATTTTGGTACAACTGTTCCAATTTTGATACGAATATCACCATAGATAGGCAATTATAGCTTTTGTTATGTTGAAATTTAATGTTGTTGTTCGTATAAAACACTAACAGCAACATTAAATTTACGATTCGAACCACTCGTATTGTATTCGGCGACAGGGCCCCCGGAATTGAAGAAGAATACGAATACGACTTCCAGTATTTTATAAAAACAAAAAAAAAACAGAAATTACGAATGTAATGTTTAAATTACTTCCAACATTACTTGTGTGTAAATAATAAAAGTTGAGTTGGAAATTATCACAACAATCAAAATGTTAACTAGGTATATTAACAAAAACACTTTTGAGACTGAAAATAAGGGACTCTCATTTTTGGCATTATGGACAAAAACAGTACGTCCAACAACAATAACAGGAAAACACTATGAGGGTTTCAATGGCACACGTTTTTCCGCCCAGGGTTGAATTTTCTAAGTGGAAGGGTAGGTTTCCAGTTGCGGACATCCAGGAGCGTGTTTCTGTTGAAATTGCGGAAGGAAGGGTGCAAAAAAACTATGGCAGACCATTATAACCAGCACGTTATCCTCATTGTCCTCCAGGCTGGGTACCAGGAGCCTACTTACCCCCTGCTTTTTAGAGGAAGTCAATAGTGTCGTGTTCTACTTGTAGTTTTTCGGTGGCCAAAAAATTTGCGTGCCAGGTCATGATTTATGATCGCACGGAATGAGAATTAAGATTTAATGCTTACAATTGGGGCTGTTACTCCGAACTGCGGATTACGGATTGCGGGGGTTGCTTTGATGTAGTTTTTCATTTCCACATTGCTGATTTTGCAACGTTTTCGACTTTGTAAAGATTTTTCCCCAAGGTGCGGGGTGGGGTTTTGTTATGTAACTGAAAACGGTGAAACATTTTTTTAGAGGGTAAAAGAAATGACCGAAACCTTTGTAAATGTAAGTCAGTCAAGTGCAGTAGACACAACAATGTTAAGAAGGCATTTAAGAACTCAATAAAGAAAAGGCGGTACTTGGGCTGAATGTTTGGGTTCTAATATGGTTTGACCTTGATTGCGGCAAAACTACTTTAGCTTTCGTTGTTTCAAACATTAATAGGTGGAGTGTGAAATTTTGAGCAATTTTCTTTAATTGCTTAAATTAAAATGTTTCATAGACCGATTCACAAAATATTTTAAACTGTGTTTGAGATAATATTTGAAAATGGAATTTTTTTTAATAAAAGATGTGAATTCAAAGCTCAAATATGAGGCGTTAAAAGCTAGAGTGGACATAACCGAGTTTTTGAAGCTTTTCCACTTTTGTACTATTATTGACTGTAAATTTTTGGAAAAAAATATTTCTGTGGACGTTATTACTCAATGTTGAAATGTTCGTTTGTGCATCCAAACATTTTTATCTAAAAACTCACTCGCAATAGTGATTCAAACACAAAAAAATTCACGATTTCGACATGTGGGTTGGTCCACTCTAGCTTTTAACGCCTCATATAAAGTCATTATAACTTAGGATAATGATTTTTAACTTGACTAGAGCAACAGTTGCAATTACCAAAGGGCAGTCGTAATATTCCAACATGAAACGAAACTTTAATACACATCACAATCCAATTGAAATTTCTTAGAGTCATTCGCAATGGATAGGATGACCACAGGTCCCCCCGTACCGACTCGTACAGTCTCAGATTCACGCATGTTGTTCTGACATTCCGGAAACTAAAATTTTGTCCCGGAATTAAGCGATTTAGTGCTGTAATTTCCCTAATCTCGAAATTCAAAATTTTTGTCTGCGGCTCATTTTATTGATTGATTTTCACCAGTGGGATGTTTGTTTCTAAAAATTTCGCCTGCGTCGCACTTTTTGTTCCTTCGTCTTCATGGTTTTTTTGAGATGAAGACGAAGGAAGAGGGTTTGATGAGGCGTGTCGTATAGCCCGACTGCGTCTCTAAATCCATGAACAATTTTATGTCTTATCCTCCCTGGTATACCTACTGTCGGAAACAAGGATGAAGAAACGTATTTTTTGCAAACTTTTTTAAAATTTCAAGTTCCAATTACGAAGCGTTGAACAGATCAAGTCAAAGAACAAGTCAACCGTCCGTCAATTTAAAAATAATTCCGTTCTATAAATATTTTAGCAACAAAATAAAATGAAAGGGTTATTTTGTATCACGACAAAAAGGGAGAAAAAAATGTTACAAAAACATGGCAAAAATATTAAATCAATAATTCAATTGTCTGTCGAATTAGCGCGATAGTAAAACCGACACACTGACATTCATCTTAAGGGTTGGCATGAAGAACTCTTCGGTGAAATACTACCAAATGGTAACAAAACAAGTCAGGAAAATAAAAAAAATGGTTAAAAAATGGTTCGAATGTCTCCACATGTCTTCTCGTCGTTCTACCTTTCGCAGGTGTATCGATTTTAAATAAACCAAAGTCAAGCCCATGAAAAACGGTTAAATTGTATACCAGACCCGCTGAAGTCTGTTGAGACATCCATAATCCATATATATATATATATATATTCCATACCAATATTTTTATCCATTTAACCGTCTATCAATTCATCTTCACATTTCTTTCTTTCACATGGGATGTCCCCCCCAGTTAACTTGGTTACTTCTATATCGAAGGAATTACGAAAATAATGTGTGCTAAAATTTTCCGACAGTTTTCCCATGTCTTTTATTTTTGTTCATTGGAACTTAAACTTCTACATTTTTATCTTTCAAAGAACAAGAAAATAAATTTTTTCACAATAAATCGTTTAGCACGTGACTAAAAATGCGATGAAAAGCTATAGAAACAACCAAAACCAAAAGAAATCCGTGAAGGTAAAGAGTCGAGGAAAAGCTCAGGTAAGAAGAATATGGCTGCGTTAAAAGGTTTTCTATTTTTAGGTCAGAAAATCGCAAAAAAAAAAAATAAAGAAAGAAAGAAAAGAAAATGTTACTACCGCACCACATTATTTTATTAAAGTTGGGAAAATGATTTCCTTTCAACAGGGCCATTCAGTTGTGGCTTCTGATGATAGTTTGTTTAATACCTATATAACGGATTCAAGTTTACGATAAACAAAATTGGGAACAATGGATAGACAAAGGTAAACATGAGGTAAATTTTATGTTTAAATTTTTTACGTTGTTATCTTTTGCTGTATGCGTGACTACTATTCCTGGAAGATTAATTTTCATAATTTCCAAGTTAATTTCAATATGTTTTTAGGTAAGCACACAATTTTCCTTTAACGAATTAATCCAGGTAGACTAAAAATGAATGTCATATTAGGATTTGGTATTCAGAAACGAATGTATTGACAATAAAATATGAAGATTTTCACTTTTAAAAGCGTTGTTTTGTTAAAGGACGTTCGTTTTTTTAACCCTTTTAATGCACGGCTTTTTATATTTGGCTGAAAATTTGTTTTCTGGGGGAAAACCACCTTTTAAAATCGGAAAAAAAATATTTGAAAAATTCTAGCGTCTAAAACATAGAAGATATGAATAGATTTTGAGATTTGCCATTAATGCTAAACTATGCCATAACAATAAAATGCGTAGGTTAAATAAATATAAGAAACAGAGGTTATTTCTGTTATTTGTTTGTTTTTCTAGATTATACCGCTAAAAGTTATAGCTATCGGGTCTTTCAACAAGGATATAACAATTTTGTATTTAAATAAAACACAGAATAATTGAGATATCGGGCTGAAATTTATTACAGGTGTAGTGGACATGTTACATTTAAGTATGAAATTCAATGTCGTTCATATGGCCACCTTTGCTGATTGATTCTTTGGAGCCAATTTTCCACCACTTTTCCACACATATCGGCCGGAATATTGGCAATTTCGCGTTCGATATTGTTCCTGAGCTCCTCTAACGTTGTTGGCTTGTTGGCATAAACCAACGACTTAACATAACCCCATAAAAAGAAATCCAACGGCGTTAAATCGCATGAGCAAGGTGGCCATTCGACCGGACCATTTCTCGAGATTACACGATTGCGACCACCGACTCAGAATTTCGGTAGTAAGTTTTAATAATTTCCAATCGTTGCTCGTTCGTGAACTTCACCATGATAAAAATGTAAACCTTGACTGACGTTTTAGCATTGCCAGATCATAAAAAGTTTTAGGGTGCGTTTTTATTAAAATACAAAATTATTATGTCCTTGTTGAAAGACCCTTTATTTACCAGTTTTTATTGGTGAAAAACGAAAATTCAATACTAGTGTTTTTTCACTTTGTAAAAAAAGTTTTTTTTAAAAAGCTTTAATAAATAAAATAAAAAAAAATCACTAAAAATGAAAAAAATAATTTTTCGAGCACTACTGTGTATCAAAAATAAAAGGGAAATTAATATTTATTTTATTTTTTATGCTTTTTTTATTATCGCTTTTATTTCTAAAGCGCTCCCTACACGTTCAATCTTGCAGTCAATCATCGCATGCTGTGACAGCATTTTGAACGTCTATGGTGATGCTGTCATGCAAATTCCATGATTGACAGCATGCTGGCCAATATCAAAATCATTTTGATATTTTTCGAGGGAGCTTTGTGAATGACAGCATGCTTGATCGTGTATGGCGATGCTGTCAATCAATTCGTCATTTCAGTGTAATTTTTTGTAGTGAAAAGGTGTCGCATATAAAATATAAAGTTTTTTGGGAATCCTTTTTCGAGTTATATCGACAAAGAAGTGAGTTGTGAATGACGAAAAGTGAAAAATATAAGGACAAAAAATTTTTAAATTGATATTTGTGCTTGTGTGCATGATTGAGCGTCTAGTGCAAAAAAGCTTTTTGCTGTGACAGTACGATTGACTGCAATATTGAACGTGTAGGGGCCGCTTAAGTGCTATTTTTTTAATAAAAGCTTTTTTTCAGATTTTTTTTATCCTTTTTAGTTATTTATAAAAATTTAAAATGACGTCTGTCTTTCGCTACGCTTGTTTACAGTTTGTAGTCTTCGAATATATATCCTTGACGCCTCTGAGATACTTTTATGGACTTTTTAGATCCAGAATTGGATTCAGTAATCCCGACAACCCCCGGCTGAGATCTTTTCCGGAAAATTTGAGGAAAAGGTTATCCGTGATTATTCAAGTCGTCCTATCACGACCTTCCGTTATCCTTACGGACTTTTTAATGCCAGAGTAGAAGTCAGAGACCTCAAAAAGCCCCCAAAATAGGTTTTTGGTGGGAAAAGGATAATCACATTATCCTATCGGGATTTTCCGTTATCCTTACAGATTTCTTAATGTCAGAATCGGATTCAGCGACCCCAAAAACCTCCAGATGAGATTTTTTCCGAAATTTTTTTAGGAAATGTATAATCACGTTATTCTGGATAATCACGAGAAAGTCCTGTTTCCATTGTCCTCACAAATAAGAAGTAGTGAAAATATGGTATTGTCATTATACTTACGTATGTGTGCAAAATTTCAAGTCAATGGATGGAAGTGTATCAAAATTGGATCGCCAGATTTGACCCTGACAGACAGACAGACAAGTAAATACGAAGGCAAGCTAAATAAAAGCTTTTAAAAAGTATTACAAACTCTTGGAAATTAATTTTTTAGAGAATAATTCTTAACGCGATAATTTTCAAATATAGTGAAATCAAATATATTAATATCATGATAAAATTAATTCGTTTAAAATACCCTTAGAGGTTTAGAGACTAAAACTATAAAAATACCAAAAACACGTAATAAATTTAATTGAAATTGCCATGGAAAAAATGCACAACAAGCTGCATAATTTACCCCGGCAAGACAGCAAAAAGTATATAAATGGATCGTCGTCACTCCCCTCAGAGCCGGCCATTTGTCGGCTGATTCAGTCTCATTTCCAACGAAAATACACTAGCTAGACTATCTTTGCCGTTTATTATTGTTGCAGAAATGCCAATTTCACTACAAAAAGGATAATACCACGGTGTTGTATATCTAAACATGGAGACGGTTATCAATTCTAAATGTGAAATGGACAAAAAGAACATGAAACCCCATAGAATTATGGCGATAATAGCATGCTATATACATCGGCAGGTAGGTAGGGACAACGCGGATAATACTGGATAGGTTGAACAAGCAACAAGGTGTGACCATTTGCAGGGTATTCAGATCCCTGCCATTAAAAGGATACCGCGAAACGATATCATAGACGACTAAAATCCTTGTATCTGCGACTCCCCGAAGCCATCATCAGGAAGATGATTATTTTTAGACTCTAAATGTGGATAGATGTAGAAAATAAGAATTTTTATCAGATGTCATTTATCATTGTGAACTTTACAAGTCAAGACCACCATCGGTCCTGTTAAGGTATGAGGGGTAGTTGATTTGATTGTTACTCTGTCTTCACGGAGCAGGCAATTCCGTCTTCAGTCACTGTCACCTTATTCGCAAAGTGATAAACGGAAAACAGAAACAAATGAATGATTAAACAACTAATTTGCCGACTTGTTACATTCTCGTGAAAAATTCATAATTTGCAGATAATTTTCGTTGAATTGAAAAGGATTCAAGGGAAAATTTCAACAACTTGGAGTACGTTCTAAGTCAAGGGCGTTGCGAGGTTTTTCTAAGGTAAGCGGGGGGTGGAGCGAAAATAAAAATCGTGACCTTAAACAAGGCCATAACGAAGGAAAGAGGGGGGGGGGGGGAAGTTAGAATGTCCTCGAAACTAAACATGAAAGGGAGCTCAACATAACCATGATGGGAAAAAGTCAATTGTATATGATTAGCTTTTGGTAGATAGCAGTGGAAAAAAATTACGCCGCAGGCAACTTTACGGGACGGTAGGCAATACAGGTCACACGGCTGAAATGCGAGACTGTCCTGCTTGATGCGGGATGTCTGGTCACCGTAGCCTAGTAGGGTTTTGTGAAAAAGTTTCCCTTGCTGGAAGTATAAGACCTTAAAAGTTATGCTGTAAAATTTTAGCTCAATCGGTCCAGCGGTTTCGGAGTTAGAACTTCTTAAAGTGAGTAAAAAGGCTTTTTGCCTGGATTTTTCATAATTTTTTTTAACGAAACCAATAACACAAAACCGGACTTTTTTAGCTGTAATGAAACTTAAACCTACTTTTATATAATTTTTAATGTGTTTGCATCTGTTAGCTTGTGATTTTTGGCTGTAAATATCTGAAAATTTTAAGGAAACCACGCAGAGGTTCCTTTTTTTGGGTGTTTTTGGGTTAGGTTTTCGATTTTTCGCCTGGGTCCTGCTTCTAATAAAGTGTTTATTATAGATTTGAGGGCGCTAACTTCAAATTTGGTATCGGTTTTCCTTTATCTCCTCAAGATAAAACCTTCTTCTCTACTTTTGCGTTGCTAAAATAACAAAAACGGCTCAGAAATATGCATATGAAACGCGTCTAAAATTTTAGCTGGTTGACTGGCTGTATGTGAATAAACTGCATCGGTTCGTCTGTCCGGCTAGGATGGTGGGAAGCTGCCCCCCTTGACTATGCCCATGTTCTAAGTAGTTGTATTACTATGAGTTTACGACCACATCCGTGAAATTTTTTTCAGAGGCCGTCTAAAACTTTTGGGTTTTGTTAAATATTGCCACAACCAAAGAATTTTAACACCTTTTTTAGAAAGACTTCCTTGCATTGCGGAGTGCTGCGTTTAATACTTGCTACGCTGCTGGTTTATGCTAAAAATATAAAATACGTGTTCCTTAACTCGGAATTTGGGTTATTATCCCGAAAATGTTATCTAAAATAGAATTATGTTGATAAAATCGTAAAATACTTTTATGGGTTCTATTGAATAAAATATTTATAAGGGTTTACACTGACGTCTTTGTATTTCTCTCACGGAAAGGTAAAATTATAGAACTAGGGATCTTTTTAATTGTAACTAAAATTGCTTTTATATTTACCTTTCTTACAAGGTATTAAAATCACTCCAAAAACCGAAATCATGAATCCCGCACGCGAATTTTTCGAAAATATGAGACGTTTTCGAGAAAATTGCAAAAATCTTTTACATTTGTATGAGGGAGAAATGGTTGCCTGATTGGATTTTCATGTATGAACCCGTCATGTAGAATCATATTCTAAACAAATTTCGTCTTCATACATTTTCAGAAACGATGCACCGTTTTCGAGAAAATCGCAGAAATCGTATGGGAGAGGCGAAAACGGGTTGTTCAATTTTTCCTATTTTCGGAAGACGTTTATCTTTTGATAGAAGCCTCCTCCATGCTAAATTTCAGCTTTGCACTTCAATAAGTTCTCGAGTTTTTGTACTCTATCATCGGACACAAAAATGAACTACATCAGGGTGTTAGGGATGACATAAGATTTTGATTTCCGCATGTTCGTCCGTCTGTCTGTTTGTCTGTGCGTCTGTGAAGACTATAGCTTTCGAAGGGACTGAGCTAGAAACTTGAAATTTTGTATAGCTACGTCTCTCACAAAGGCTGTGCTAAATTCTTGAATGGGCCAAATTGAACCCTTTTTTACACCTCTCCCATACAAACTGAATAGTTTTTTGCAATTTTCTCGAAAACGGTAAGTCAAATTGAAAAATTTATTAAGATAAAATGTATTTAGTTCACAAGGCATTTTATGATTTTACATAACCGTTCCATACATCAAAATCCAATCGGACCACTGATTCCGCCCTCCACCATACAAATTGAATACTTTTTTCTGTTTTCTTGAAAACTGTGCATCGTATCGAAAAATTTATAAAGATAAAATGTGTTTAGAATATAATTTTACATAACCGTTCCATACATCAAAATCCAATCTTTCCCCCTCTCCTATACAGATGGATTTTTTTAAATAAGCAATTTATCTGTCATCATATTTTAGCTTTTCTTATGGTTTTTCGGCGTTGCGTACCAGAAATATAAGCCAGATAAATGCATTTTTAAATATTTTTTGTTAAAAAATTGGATAGAAAATTTCGACAAGACTATAAACATTTTAAACAAATATTTTTTGTTAAAAAATTTAAAAAAAAAACAAAAATAAAAAAGGCGATTTATACATGCAGGATTTTTTTTAAAAATCCATCAAAGCTTTCAAATTTTTACAATGTCAAAAAAAGTGTAATTAATTTTCTTTATTGTAATTTTATTTATTAAAAGGTTTGTGAATAAAGATTAAGACTTTTCCTCAATTACATCTAAAGTCCTTGATGAAAAAATTCATGAATCATACAATTTAATCAGACATTTTTCATACCTATTCGCAGTTAATAACATACGAGGGAAATTTTTAGCATAAGTGATTGTCAAAATTTCTAAAAATAGCCTCTGGTCTGCCGCATAAATTTCTCATTTCATATATTTTCATTATTCTACACTTTATGCTGAATAACGCTAAAAAATATTTCTTTTCACTTCCAAATCCTTCATTCTTAATTTACTGGTGCTTATTAGCACAAAAGTCCAAAATTTCGACTATAAGTAAATCGCTTTTTGGCCAAGGGGAGACGCAATTATGTCGTCTTAACTATAGAACCATCCAATGGGAAAATTATTTTAATTAGCTAAACTAAAAGTTTTTGGTTCTTTAGTTTTGTCCTCGAATCAATAAAAAAAGTTTTCTCGGTCGACACTTTTTCCCAAAAATTTATTTTTACTTTCATGTAAGCAACCCTCAATTCGCGAGCGACACTTGACCGCTACGTTTGGGGACGGGGGAAAGATTAAAGCGACAAATTCTCCATTAGCAGTTTTTTTTTCTCTTCACATTTTGTCAGACGGTGGCTAAAATGTGGTGTTTACCGACGAAAGGGTGATTTTTCTAGTAAAAGGGATAGTCGGGTGCATTTTCAGAGGAGCTGAAAGCGGCAATACTTTCACATAATTACAGTTGCGTGCCACCTAATGGAAATTTGTTTGCCATTTCAAATTTTACTTTTTTTTGCTCCTTTTCGGCGGTTTCCTTGATTTTTGGTTTTCACCGCAACGAAAATTTCAGTAAATGTCAGAACGGTGATAGGTGAAGGGAGTAATGGTGCATGGGACCAGAATAGTGCGCGGGTGGTTGATTTCCGTTAGCCCCATAGTGGTCGAGGATCCTCTTTCGGTTCTAATCTCTACGAGAATTTATTTTCGTTGCGTTCTTTTGTCCTGCGGCGGACCGGATGTGGTTTCACTTTTTTAGGTGTTTTAAAAGGTACTTTTCCGCGGTACAGGTATTTGAAAAACGCGCTGATAGCGAAGATTGCAGGGGAAGGGAGGGAGGTTATCCAACTATCAAGTACTACCTACTACTCACTTGGTCGTTGATTCTTGTCGTAATTGTCTTCCATATCGTAGTCCTGGGGGGATGTCTCTTGCTGTGACATGGTCACCATTGCGTTGTAGTTGAGCAAAAAGAATAGTAAGCTGGAAATTAGAACAAAAGATTGTTGTATGTTAGTAAATTTTAATTAATTTTTGGCACACACACTGGTTTAATTTAAGCAAGTGTTCTTCAGGTGGCAGAAGAGGGGGATTCTTTTTCAGTTTTCCCAGCAAAACAAGTTGAAGTTGCCCTGAGGTTTTTTTTTGGAATGGGAAGTTGAGGGTAGTTTACTGAAGCCATTTTTGATTGTTGTGTTCTGGTGATTTTTATCCGCTTTTGCGGTCAGTTCAGTTGACCGGCAGTTAAGGGATGGGTCAATGGATGGCTGACGGTTTTCGCATGTTTTGATTCATTTGTGTCAAGGTTGGGTCATGCCAATGGAAAGGTTGAACAGCGATGTTTGGTTTCACTTTCACGTTTCGGTTTCAGGTTTTCGAAGGATTTCCTGAGATTTAGCTTGCTTGGAAATTTTGTTAAAGTTGTTGAAATTGATCTTATATCGAAATAAGGTTGAAATATTTTCATTTTGTCAAATTTGATTTAATTGGATTGCTTAAGGTGTCACAAATATAAGGAATTGCAATATTTTTTTTTATTTTGCAAAACAAAAACTTTCAGACGTAGTGAATTGTCGAAAATAAATGTTTCATATTATTTCTTCAAGATAAATTTTCTCGTTTTGACTTTCGTGTACATAGGAGTATTCATGGAATCATATATGTAAGTTTAACCTTTGAGTATTTGTGTATTTTTACGCGGTGTGTTTGATGAACGTACTTTTCAAATATTTTGTGTGAATCATTGGAAAATTAAAATTAATTAAAATATTAGAACAAAAGCGCTAAAAACAATCTTTTTATGGCATTTGAATTGCATATTTTATCAACATTTTCCTAACTGATGCTTGTATAAGTTGACCAGTTTGTTTGGACACCAAAGTTGTTGCGTAAACTTACTTTACACAAATTTCGACAGTTTATTAACTTACGCGGCTTACGTTGTTCACCAGGCATTTCCGAGATTCCATGAATACCCCTATTGTTTTTGTTGATTTACTATATCAGGAAAAAAATCGGAAAAAATGTCGGTAGCAAAAGCTTTATCCTCGGATTTTATGGAATTTTTGTTATCTGCGGAAAATCATATCATACTAACTAATATATAAAAATGAGTTGGTGTCTGTCTGTCTGTTTGTCTGTTTGTCTGTTTGTCTGTCTGTCTCTCTGTTCCTCTTTCACGCAAAAACGGATGGACCGATTGACTTGAAATTTGGCATGAGTGTCTTTGGTAGTTCTGGTTCCAACATAGGCATACGGAAAAGTAGCCCGAGAGGTGGGTGGAGTAAGGGGAGGGGGTAAAGTCATCTCGAAACTTAGCTCTTCCTCTATGTTACCCTTTCGCGGGGAAACTACCGAGCCGATTGGCCTAAAGCTTAGCTCTAATATAAACCATAAAAAAAAAAATCTGAAAAACCATAACCCGGCAACAACGGGTATGCAAGCTAGTATTTCTATATATGTTTCAAATATATGTTCCAAAAAACAATTTGCAAACGAGATTCACGCCATAAGTATTTTAAATATTAAATAATAGAATTTTTCTAATTAAGAAAAACCCACAATCTCGTACCTGTTTCATGTTTTCTCACTCCAGCAGACTTTTATGTGAGAATCAATAACGGAAATGCTAAAGTCAAAGTTTATTTCGTGCAATCATAATAAAAATAGAAATTTAGGTAATTGTGACTACTTTGAACTATTTCAATTAGACTTTTGCCATTGACAACTCAATTATTGCTTTGAAACACTAGAAATGTAAACAAAACAATGGATTGTTAAGCGTGATTGAATTTGGTTTTAATTTGGGAAATTTATGGCAAAAATGTTTATCTGGCTGACCTTTGGCATATTTTTACTTTAGCTTCTGGAAAACAATTCTTGATTTTATGTGAGGCTCAAAGAAACCTAGAAATATTGGGATACAGACAAAGAAAAACCATTTGAAATTGCCCAGTATTTGTTTTTGACGTGACTCGCGTGTCAGACGGTTTTGGTTTTATAGGACCTTAAGGAACTTCCGTGACTTGACTTGACTTCTTGGTTTTAGTTTTTATCCCTTCGCTGCTGGTGCTGGCAATAAAATTTCTCGCCATTCTACTTGAAAGTATAAGAATTGGGAATATTGTGGATTCGGAGTATCTATTTCCACTTTCAAGTTGTTGAAAACTTCTCAATCAATATTTTTTTTTAAATTTGATGCTGAATAAAAACAATTTTAAACGCGCCTATAAAGGATAAGTATATAAATTTCCAGAAAGTTGATAAGAATTTTTGAATCTTTGGCAAATTTTGTTGAAAACTTTTAAAATCTTAAGAAAAAATGACCGAATTTTGAATTTTTGTCTACTTTTAGGCGTTTTAATTTAAATTAAATGCGATAAAGCTGCTAAAAAACAGCAAAGCATCGGGCCAAGATACGGATTTGTTTAAGATTGGAGGCCAGCATTGTGAAGATGCGATTCATGAGCTTCTTTCGTAGGTTTGGAGTGATGAAAGGCTACCAAAAGAATGAAAGTTACGGATTATCTACCTGATTCATAAAAATTTATAAGTTCTCTATTAGATTTTTTTTCTTCTTCACATTTTGTAAGACGGTTGCCTAAAATGTGGTGTTTACCGACGAAGGAGTGACTCTTCTAGTAATACGGATTAAAAGGGGTATTCATGGGAGGCTGTAGCCTCCCTGAATTTTGAAATAAACTCTTGGTTTTTTATATTCCTTGAATAAAGGTTATAAACATTCAAATAAAAGGACCTTAGGTTCTCCTTCTTGCTTATTAGTTTCTTTGATTTACATTATGCTAGTGCGGCCAGTTGCCACATATGGGTGTGAACATAACTCAACAAGATCGGAGGAAACTGGAAGTTTTCGAAAGAAAGATACTACGGAAGATCTTAATACCTTTTGAACTGTTCAACCGATGCGGTTTTCTGTGTTAGATGCCGGATATCGCAGACCAGATTCTGCAATTAAAGAAAACCTCTGCTAGTGAACCCCCTCCCCTGCTATCTCCTAATTCATTGAAGGGATTTTTATTAGGTTTTCACCATTGAATGGATTGTGCCTTAAACAAATTTATTGCCCACTTAAATCTAATCCCTGTAATTCCTTATCTGGTATTTCCTGGACGGCTGAAGCGATTTTTACCAGGTTTTTACCAACATAGATAAGTAGTTTTAGCTTAACGCTAGACCGAAGGCAGAGGAGGATGGACCGAAGGCCCAGGAAGACGACGGGACGGGGAAGTCTTTGGAAGAAACTGTTTGGAGACTTAAAATTTCCTACATTGTCGGGGGAATTTGCAGTAGAAGTGTTAGAAATGGCTGATCACAAATTTGATGTCGAATTTTGAAAAATTTTTTACTTAAAGCTTATGACAGGATAATGCTATTTCCTCAAAAGATTTTAAGAAAATTTTTTCTAGGTTTTTTTTTTGTATTTCTTAAACGGATACTTATCAACGTCGTCTCCACATCCTGGTTTGAAAAATATGTGACTCTGATAAATTAAAATTCCATTTAAATGCCTTGTGACTCAAAGTCATACATTGTTCTCCTACACATATTTGCATTTCAAAATCGCCATGCAATATATTTGTTCAACTTGAATAAAAAACTTAAATTTATTCTAGAAAATTTTGCGTAGAAAAATTATTTTACTATACGGCCACTTGTAGCTGATATTGAAGGATTTCTGTAGGAATTTTCATGCTAATGTTGCACACTTCTATTATAAAAGAAATGTTTCTTGTGGCTTCGCAGGACATTTAAATCCAGGAAAAAAATATATGGCGCCGATAAAATAGCCGCAATTTTTCGCATTTACTCATGGCATGCAGTTAGTTTTCTAAGATTTACCTCAGGGAGTTGCATGTGGTCTACCTTTGTAAGAAATATGAGTTATATTTACATATACGAATAGTGAAGGTGATAATTTCATGAAACTAAAGGCTGGCTGGTGGCTTTTGTGCTCAATTTATGTTGTGTTTTAAAATTTAATTTGTTCTAATAGTGATGTTAGGGGTGAAATGGCTACGGGGTTTGTTGTGTAACGCCCTATAGAGGTAATTATAATTTTACTGCATTGAGTTAATCAAATCTGTGATTAGAAAAAATGGAAATAACCCCGAACAATGAGGAGAAAAACTGTTTTTATAGGATTCGGAAATTTTTTTATTGGACAGTCATATAATTTTATTTATTTTTCCATATGTCTTGAGTTTGATTAATTACTTTTTCTTTTTCACAATTTATGGTCAAGGTGAAGTGCAAAATGCAATTCGTGATTAAAAAGACCGTAAAAATGGATCCTTTTTCAGAGGGATTGGGTTCAGAAGGAAGAGGAAAAATGTGATTTTTTTTACACCATTTGTTATACTCGTATCTAGAATTTGACGTACTAGAATTGTATTGTTGATTTTTTTGTGAAGAATTTCTTTTCTAAAATTTGATTTTGAATTAGGGGCTGTCTATAAAATATACCACACTTTTAGGGGGTAGGGGGATACACCGTAGTGTGTATCGTTGCGGTACTAAGGTCGTGGGATTAGAGTAGGGTTACCATCCGTTGTCTTTTTCCCGAACACCGTCGTCATTTAATGGTCGTCCGGGAACGTCCAGGATGGGTTTTTAAACTATCCCGGGTATTTAAACGTGTCTGGGGCATATCAAGCAAGTTAAAGAGTTTGCTTCATACAAGACCTGTTAGCGAACAGGACATTCGAGGCTTTATCCGATGCCTTGTCGACAGATACCTGGGACATGCTTTGCACCTGCCTTAGGGTGAGTGTCCCGAGTCCTGTCCATACTTTATCAAATTCGACACGCTAGTTATATACCTGGTCTAAGCTCAGTGGTCGGGGTGGATTTTTATTTGGTAAAGATATGGATGCTAACGCTATCATCGTGTCGTTATTAGAAAATGAATAAATTAAAGGTGGAAATTAATAAACGAACAAATCATGACTTCTCAACGGAAAGACTGATCCTGAATTAAAACACAAGAAATAGATGAGCAGCCAATTTCGGGAAAAACTCCCTATCAGCTCGAAATGGTTCCATATTTGCTCGACTCTCCTTCTCTCCCATAAAGGAAAACTCAACAAAACATCTCGAATTAGTCACTTCAGTAATAATCAAAACTCAATAAATTCGACATAACAATCAAATATATTAAAAAAAAAAAAAAACTTGGATTTACAAAATTAAATATCATGTACTTTAAATATGACCTCGACTGTAATCGATAAACATTTGATACTATTGCCTACCGTAAGGCTTTTAGCGAAGACTCAACCCGTATTTGGATCTTTTCCTACGATTGCATAAATCGAGGCGTTTTTGTGGAACGTAAATTTATTCCCGAAGTTTCTAAAACTTCAGCATTTGTTTTCGATTTAATTTTCACTTTAAAACTCTTTCCGCAATAAAAGAATAAATCAGATAAAATAAAACGACTTACAATTTTCCGGTGACGCTTATTACTTTCCAATTATGTATTTATGTTATATCCGTGATGGAGTGCACTGCATCCTGGATTCAAATTTTTATTTTCACCAATCTAAAATTAGACTAAATAACTTTTATTAGGAAAGAGAAGAGACCTCTAAAATCGATTGAATACTTCCTTTATGAAATCCGCGATTATGTTTATCGATTTCTTACAATAAATAAAAATGAAACATAAAACATTCAAACAAAATGGCTCCCACTATCTCCAATGCGCTTTCTCCACGTTTGACGATTCTAGAACATTTTAGAACTCGAGGATTTTACTTCCTGGCAAATCTTATTTCTCCTCTTCCGAAGTGTCCCCTTTCTTCCTCTTTCAGGACTGTACTGGGACCAAATGTTAATCCGAAACGGAAATTTTCCGGCACCAAACCAAAAGCCAATTTTACTGGAAACACCGAGTTTTCTCTGCTAAATTCGGCACTCTTTTTCAGGAATTGTGAATCCGCCTCGGGAAATTCTTTTCCTTTTTTCAGGACACCAACCCAAATCTGGAGACCACAAAAAGAAGGAAACTGGGAAATCTCTTCTTCTTCGGCAGGGAGATTTTCTTTCTTTTCCTGCCAAATTTCCACATTAAAAAAAAATCAAACAACAAATTAAGCGAAACTCACTTTTATCACCTTTTTCTAAAATTTGATTAGAAAATTTCCTAATTTTCTTCTACCAAAGAAAACCATGTGGTCGGCCTTGAATCTTTGAAAACTACAATTCGCGCGCACAAAAAAAATCATTTTTAATATTTTATCCCATATCATCGGAATTTTCCAACTTACGTTTTATCCGTTCCGTTCACTTTTTTAATAAAATATTTAAATATTTTAAATTTTCTTGGTTTTACGTATACCAAGTGAAATAAACTTTCCACAACCTCCCTGCCGAGGTTCAATCAGAACGGAACTGACCAGGATTCAGTTGAATCACTTAGCGGATGATTCAAAGAAGAATCTAGAATTTTAAATCCAAACCAGTTTTTTAGCTGTGCGCGAATTGTTCAAAGAACAAAACCATTGAAACTCATCATTTAAACAAAAGTTCATTTCGGATTTTGTTCCCTTTTTTCAATTCAAGTTTTGAAAACGTTATTTGGAATTTTGCTTAAATATTTTAAGCGGGCATACCACAGGGCAAAAACGAGACCTGAACCTGTTCCAAGGAATCGGTTTTGAGAAAATGCCCCTCAGCCTTGAACTAAAGCTCAAATATAGGCTCAAAAAAAATCGTCCACGCAAGATATAGTCTCATAGCCGGGCCTATATAACATCTACATAAAAAAAAAAACACAAACATATAACATAGAATACATAAGATAACACAAAGAACAACAAAGTCTTTGTTAAATGGCAATATTTAGTTAAGGCTTGAAAAATATAAGTCATTAGGCTCAATAAATGTCAACTAAGCTCGAAGTATCAAACTTTTAGATCTTTGGAATGATAGATTCCAACGACTTTTCCAGATAAATCTGTAAGCTCATACATGTTCCGTCCAACTTGTTTCGAAACTATAGCTTGTAAATATTTTCTAGCTAATTTAGAATTATACCTTTTACTTTTATCGCTTTGAACGAAATTCCTACGATAAACAACTTGTCCTGGAGCATATCTTACTTCTCGAGATCGAAGATTATATGATGCAGCTGTATCTTTAAACGAATTTGCTAAATTTTCTTTAATCCTTTCTCTGTTTAGCTGTTGTCTTTCCGTCTTTGATAAAACATCAATATCTCCATCTCCCAAAGCTTTTAACCGCTTCAGCAAGGGATATTCACTTCCGTGAGCTATCATTTTAGCGCCAAAAAGAGCTTCATATGGCGAAGTTTTTATAGTTTCATGTATAGAACTCCTTAAAGCACTGGCTATTTGTCCTAAGTTTTCGTCCCAAAATCGTTGATCATCTTTAATGTAAGATCTTATGGAGGCTATTAAAGTCCGGTTGACTCTTTCCGATGCGTTAGACTGTGGCGAATATATAGGAGTACGCATGTGTGTGATACCATATTTTTTCAAACAATTACTAAATTCCTTAGAAACGAACTGCTTTCCATTATCGGTGTGTACCTTTTCAGGCACACCAAAAACAGGAAACACATCGTTTTCTAGATACTTTAGAATACCTGTTGTCGTACCTTTCGGCAAAGCTCGGAATAAAGGAAATCTAGTGAATTGATCTACGATTATCAAAATCACGGTATTGCCTCTTCGTGATCTAGGGTAAGGTCCTAATAGATCTAAATAAAGTTTTTGCCAAGGCCGCTCGGGTACTTCGACTTCCCCCATTGGATGCCTGGATAACCTATTCGAAGCCTTCGCCTCTTTACACACTACACAATGATTTACATATTCGCGTGCCTGTGTTGTCATTTTTGGCCAATAATACTTATTTCTCAACCGTGCTATCGTCTTCTCTATCCCCAAGTGAGCAGCAGAAGGAGGATCATGAGCCATCGCGACAAGCTCGGACGTCAGACTCGATGGAATCCAAAGTCGCCAAGTTGAATCTTCATGAATAGGATCGCCATCATAAAAATCCAGTCTTTTGTATATGAAACCTTCAGACACCTGAAGATCTGGAAATTCTGATGCGTGTTCTTGAATCGTTGCGATCAAATCCAAGTATTCTTGCGATTTGAATTCAACTGACTGTAAATCGACTTCAACCATCTTATCGAGTCCTAGTTCGGCACATTCATCGAAAGCTCTGGATAAAGCATCTGGAACTTTGTTATCCTTGCCTTTTCTGTGCTCGATACTAAAATCCAATGCCTGTAACTTCAAGCTCCATCGAGCCAGACGCCCGCTCAAGTCCCTCTGGCTCATTAACCATTTAAGACTGGCGTGGTCTGTCAAGATTTTAAAGGGAAGTCCTTCAATGTAAGCCCTAAACTTTTTTATGCAAATAACCGCTGCATAGCATTCCAATTCTGTCACAGAGTAATTCCTCTGTGCGGAATTGAGCTTTTTCGAAACATATGCAATGGGCTTATCATTGCCTTCGGAATCTTTTTGAAAAAGAACTCCACCCACTCCCACTTTAGACGCATCACACTGGATGTAAAACATTTTTGAGAAGTCCGGATGTGACAACACCGGTGCCGAAGTTAAAGCATCCTTGAGCTTCTCGAACGATTTCTTCGCTTCGTCTGAAAATTCGAATTTCTTTACCTTCTTTAAACAATCGGAAATTGGACTGGCTAATGTCGAAAAATCACGGATAAATCGCTGATACCAACCACAGAGACCAAGAAATCTTCTCGTTTGCTTGACACTTTTGGGAACCGGAAATTCTCTGATTGCCTCAATTTTACCTGGGTCAACCTTCAAATTTCCTCCACCTACTATGTAACCAAGATATTTTAGTTCTTTGAACCCAAACCTCGACTTTTCCAGATTGACGGTTAATCCTGCATTTTTCAAAAGATCAGCGACGGTGTGAAGAAGTTCAATCATTACTTCGAAAGTCGGAGCAATGATTAGCAAATCATCGAGGTAGACGAACACTCGATGCCGCAGGTGATTTGGGATCACTTTATCCATTAACCTGCAAAGTCTTTGGCTGCTGTTACACAAACCAAAAGCCATTACAGTATAATGGTAAAGTGGTCTACCCGGTACTGCAAACGCCGTATATTCCCGTGATCGCTTCTCCAGTGGTACTTGCCAATAAGCGTCCTTGAGATCGACACTACACAAAAAGTGCGTATCTTCAAGACGACTAAGAACGCTGTCAATCTGTGTTTGTGGATAGGCGTCCTTCTTGGTTACATCGTTGAGTCGGCGCGAGTCAAGGCAAAGGCGATTTTTGCCTGGTTTTCGCACTAGCACTACTGGTGAGCTCCAAGAGCTGTGACTCTCTTCGATGACCCCAAGAAGGAGCATCCTATCCAACTCCTCGTATATTAGCTTTTCTATCACTGGAGAAACAGGATATGCACGCTGTTTTATCGGTGGAATGTCGTCTACCTCGATGACGTGTTCTTCCAGGGATGTTTTCCCCAACCCGTCCTTCGAGAAAGATG
The DNA here is from genome assembly GCA_964034945.1 of Chrysopilus asiliformis. NCBI lineage: Eukaryota > Metazoa > Arthropoda > Insecta > Diptera > Rhagionidae > Chrysopilus > Chrysopilus asiliformis. Next base: position 104,205,462 of record OZ035961.1, read on the forward strand.
GAAACCGTTCAATGGCTTCTTGTAAACACATTCTTTGATCTGTCGAAAAATCGTGCATTTTCACATCTGACACTGTTGAAGTTTCAGATGATTCTAACTCTGAAATAATGTTTGGAGCAATCTGGAAAACTCTCCAAAAATTAACTCCTAAATAGAGCAGTTGAGATAAACTCGGTACAATATAAACTAAAATATCTTGAGTTTTCTCTTGGTATGTAATCGTTAAGTAAACTTTTCCCACTATTTGGTGTCTATTTCCGTCCGCGGTTTTAACATTACAAGATGTTGGTGTAAAGTTAATTCCTAGACTTTTCAATATTTCTGGACTCCCTCGTCCCATGCAACTTATAGTGGCACCGCTATCTAGCAATCCACTGAATTTTCGATTTCCGATTTCAACTTCCGCATACGGTCGATTATCCGAAAAATCATCGATCGTAGACGAACAGACTTCAAAATACATTTTCCTTTTCATCCGAAAGCGTTTTCTTAACTTTTCGATTTTTGGACTTAACTTAATCTCACTTAGATTATAACCGAATATCCTCGCTCGCGCTTCTTCATACTTTTTCTTTCGTTCATGCAAGCTTAATTCTAAATTAGATTTACAAACTTTACTTCCAGTACCGACTAACATCGGTGGAACATGACTATCTTTTTTCAAAACTTTTACAATTGGAATCTCATCATTACATTTTTGTTTAATAATTTTATTTTCTTCGTTCTGCTCGGAAAAATTCTCGGGGCTTTCTTCTAAGAACGAGCGTCCCCCGCTCCTGTCTCGTTCTTCGGGTGGTTTCCCTGTTTACACGTCGGACATTTTCGTGAACTTGTGCCTTTTCTTCCACAACGGTAACAAAATAAGGTTCTCTGCATCGATGGGCAATCCATGAAGAAATGTCCTGACTCGTCGCAATTCCAGCATTTCCTCACTTCCGTTGTAGCTGGTTGTCGTTGTTGATGGAAAGCCTCAACTTCCGGTTCCGGAAAACTCTCTTCGGAATTGGCCTGATACGCTGGCGCGATTTCGTGTACCTGTCTAGGTGTGAATCCTAATGGTTTGGCGTAGTTTCTGGACAACAAAAACTGTTCAGCTCGGCGACCACTGCTTCTTAATTGTTCGATGCTAGTGATATGCTCGCTAAAGATGAGCATAGCTATTTTTTCTTTAGCATTTTGCTTTACAATTTTTATCAGCTCAGCGGCTGGCACAGGGTTCCTTAAACGGAATGAATCTTTTATTATCTGATTCAGATAATCATCGAAAGATTCATTGTGGGATTGCCGTCTGTCCACTATCTGTTTGATAATTTCAAAATCAGACATCGGTTTTTGAAATTGATGGACAAGTGCGGTTTTCAGACTTTCCCACTCCGAATTCGGATTTCGTCGAAGAAATCCCCAAAACCAAAGCTCTGCCTGTCCAGTCACTAGCTTATGAAAATTTGTTATGATTTGTCGCCAAGTGTACCCATAAGACTCTTTCAACTTCTCGACGCGAAACACGAAATCTTCGGCCGTAAATTCTTTCGAGGTTCCATCAAATTTAAACCCCCAACGATCTAACTTATATTCTTTATCGCGAGTCTGGAACGCTGAAATTTGAGGATTTCTTATCGGAAAACCTGGAATTTCATTTTGTTGCGGTCTATACGAGAAATCTGCGGTTGAAACTGGCGGAAAGGGATTCCTTCTGGATTGATCTTCCCCTAGGAGATCATACCATTCTCTCGGATAATTTTCCGTTTGAACTCCCAAAGGATCTTGCTCATACTGAACGTTTAATCCGGAAGCAACCCTTTCACGATTTTGAGCTTCACGCACATTTCGCAACATATTTCCGAATGGATCAATTTCCCTAATAGGCTCTTGTTTCGGTCTATCTATCACCTCCAAAGCACTCTTTAACAACCCTGTTAAATATTCGACTAATTCAAATTGACCTTCATTAACCTGGTGTTGTGGTAATTTCAAATTTTGATTAGCTTTCGCTAAATCTAATTGTGCTTGGGCTGAAGATAACAGACTTTCTAAATTGTTTGTTTTTACCGACTCACCCGTTTTAATTGGCAACGGCATAGTCTTTTCAGGACGGTTCTCTTTGGGTATTTCGAATCCAGATGACATGGTTTTAAGATTAACCCTTCGAGCTACATGTTCATCTATCGGACTCCTATTTATACCTCCCATGGCAAGATCTAATTTGTCGTATTCCGACTGCAAGAAATTTGGTTGGCTACTGCCTTCCAAATTCAATAAATTTGCCTTATTTTGGTTTTCGGTATTTTCAAGTCTGATATTTACCTGAGAAGCCCCCCTTGGATCGATTCTCAAAGACGATTCCTGATCACGATCAACATGAGTTCTTTGAACAGGTGTTCTCATCAATCCTCGACCGAAATTTAAACTATTTCTGGGATATTCTTGATCAAATCTATCCACTAAATTTTTTGATACAGTGTCTTTCCTCAAAACTCTATCCGAATGTGGCGGCTGACCGCCTTGCTTACCTCGGTAAGAACCCCTCTTCCGATAAGCACCTCTATCCGACATACTTCTGTGAATTTTCCCGATTTCACAAACAAAAGAAAATTCGAAATAATTTGACCTTAGCCAAATTAGCCAATATTGCCACTCGAACAAATATCAAAAAAAAATAATTTATACAATAAAATACAATAACCCTGTCAATCAGGTGAACATTCAAGAAAATTTTCACTTCAATTTAAACTCAATACTCATACATAACAGGAGATCCGGAAAAGTTTCGCAAATATGGAATAACTACGATCAGCATCTTTCCGCACCATGAAATACACAAATGTTCGTTCGTTTGAAAGAAAATATAGAAAAAGAAGAATTATGACAGAATAGTGAAATTTTTTTTTTTAAACTACGTTAATTTGAAATTTTTTGGAAAAATAGTTCATCCTCATGCTACCTTTCATCCTTCATAGGGTCATGACTAGGACTATTTTTCTTGTTAGAATACTTTGTCCCGTGAAACAAATCTTAAAGAGAAAACCCTTTTGATGTTTTCCCGGAGAAAATGTACTCGTTTAATAACAAATCGATTTACCACGCAAACACGATAATTGGATGAACCAATTACGGGACGGGAAATTCATTTTGTTATTATTTTACTGCACCGAAATTTATGGATCATTTCCCAGCAATCTTGAAAGAAGTTTCCCTCTTTTTAAGAGCCTGGGTCATGGTAAAATTTCGGGATTTTATTCAAAAAAAAAAAAAATTATTGAAACTATTGAAAAGGAAATTAAAATATAGAAAATAGGAAAGTTGAAATTAAATAATTTGAAAATAGAAATTGAAATTTAAAATGATGAAAATACGCTTTCTTGGGCCTACTAAACTTGTGGGCCCCACGTTGGGCGCCAATCTGTTAGCGAACAGGACATTCGAGGCTTTATCCGATGCCTTGTCGACAGATACCTGGGACATGCTTTGCACCTGCCTTAGGGTGAGTGTCCCGAGTCCTGTCCATACTTTATCAAATTCGACACGCTAGTTATATACCTGGTCTAAGCTCAGTGGTCGGGGTGGATTTTTATTTGGTAAAGATATGGATGCTAACGCTATCATCGTGTCGTTATTAGAAAATGAATAAATTAAAGGTGGAAATTAATAAACGAACAAATCATGACTTCTCAACGGAAAGACTGATCCTGAATTAAAACACAAGAAATAGATGAGCAGCCAATTTCGGGAAAAACTCCCTATCAGCTCGAAATGGTTCCATATTTGCTCGACTCTCCTTCTCTCCCATAAAGGAAAACTCAACAAAACATCTCGAATTAGTCACTTCAGTAATAATCAAAACTCAATAAATTCGACATAACAATCAAATATATTAAAAAAAAAAAAAAACTTGGATTTACAAAATTAAATATCATGTACTTTAAATATGACCTCGACTGTAATCGATAAACATTTGATACTATTGCCTACCGTAAGGCTTTTAGCGAAGACTCAACCCGTATTTGGATCTTTTCCTACGATTGCATAAATCGAGGCGTTTTTGTGGAACGTAAATTTATTCCCGAAGTTTCTAAAACTTCAGCATTTGTTTTCGATTTAATTTTCACTTTAAAACTCTTTCCGCAATAAAAGAATAAATCAGATAAAATAAAACGACTTACAATTTTCCGGTGACGCTTATTACTTTCCAATTATGTATTTATGTTATATCCGTGATGGAGTGCACTGCATCCTGGATTCAAATTTTTATTTTCACCAATCTAAAATTAGACTAAATAACTTTTATTAGGAAAGAGAAGAGACCTCTAAAATCGATTGAATACTTCCTTTATGAAATCCGCGATTATGTTTATCGATTTCTTACAATAAATAAAAATGAAACATAAAACATTCAAACAAAATGGCTCCCACTATCTCCAATGCGCTTTCTCCACGTTTGACGATTCTAGAACATTTTAGAACTCGAGGATTTTACTTCCTGGCAAATCTTATTTCTCCTCTTCCGAAGTGTCCCCTTTCTTCCTCTTTCAGGACTGTACTGGGACCAAATGTTAATCCGAAACGGAAATTTTCCGGCACCAAACCAAAAGCCAATTTTACTGGAAACACCGAGTTTTCTCTGCTAAATTCGGCACTCTTTTTCAGGAATTGTGAATCCGCCTCGGGAAATTCTTTTCCTTTTTTCAGGACACCAACCCAAATCTGGAGACCACAAAAAGAAGGAAACTGGGAAATCTCTTCTTCTTCGGCAGGGAGATTTTCTTTCTTTTCCTGCCAAATTTCCACATTAAAAAAAAATCAAACAACAAATTAAGCGAAACTCACTTTTATCACCTTTTTCTAAAATTTGATTAGAAAATTTCCTAATTTTCTTCTACCAAAGAAAACCATGTGGTCGGCCTTGAATCTTTGAAAACTACAATTCGCGCGCACAAAAAAAATCATTTTTAATATTTTATCCCATATCATCGGAATTTTCCAACTTACGTTTTATCCGTTCCGTTCACTTTTTTAATAAAATATTTAAATATTTTAAATTTTCTTGGTTTTACGTATACCAAGTGAAATAAACTTTCCACAACCTCCCTGCCGAGGTTCAATCAGAACGGAACTGACCAGGATTCAGTTGAATCACTTAGCGGATGATTCAAAGAAGAATCTAGAATTTTAAATCCAAACCAGTTTTTTAGCTGTGCGCGAATTGTTCAAAGAACAAAACCATTGAAACTCATCATTTAAACAAAAGTTCATTTCGGATTTTGTTCCCTTTTTTCAATTCAAGTTTTGAAAACGTTATTTGGAATTTTGCTTAAATATTTTAAGCGGGCATACCACAGACCTTAAGAAAGACACAACATGGCATTACTCACTTTTCTTGAAAGTAAGAGACATTGAATTGAATGGTATATTTTTACATCGAAATATCAAAAAAATTGCGCATGTTTTTCATTAAGAAAATGTCAGTACGGCGCTTTTATTTTTGTGTGCACCACAGTATTATTTCAAAAAAGGTGACAACTCGCACCAGTGAGTTCTACTTACCCTTGGAGCACAATGAACGCAACCATCACGCATCCAAATGTCACTTACGAGTTTATTTCACAGAAATGATTTTGAGTGAGCACAGTCAACGCATTGAACGCAACCATCGACGCAAAAGTTGCCAAACGTTGAACTTTGCCGCAGCAATTCTGCGTTGACAGTTCTGTACAGTGCCAATCAAAATGTCGTTCGGGGAGAAATTAATTGAAGAAGTGCGGAGAAACACGATTTTTTCTGGAGAAAGTGGTGTTCTGATTGATGACTTTGTTAGGTTGTTTTTGCACAGTTCTAATAACAAATTATAAACGTTAGGAGTCATTCTTGTGTGCTTGAAAAAGTCTTCCGGGTTGGAAGTTTTTATTTTATTGAAGCAAACTTCAAAATATACATCAATGTCCCGTGTTAAATTCACTGGCCGCACCCAATATTGTCCTTTTTTTCTTTTTATTTATTCGCATCACATGCAAATAGCAAAAATACAAACACATAAAACAAATTATCGCTTCAAAATCTCCTATTTTTTATATATTTTTCTACTTTAGTTCACTTTTAATTTTTCTGTGGTTGTCTCACAACGCAACAGACGACGCTTCTATTGTGCTCAACCGCTCCTGAACTGCGTTGCGTGACAGTTTGAAGCGTCCTTAGTTGCGGCTTGGTTGCGTTCATTGTGCTCCAAGCGTTAGGAACATAGAATCCATATTGTTGCGTTAGTGGAACTTGTGTAGAAGTGTTTGAGAAATTGAAAGGTTTTTGTAAATTCTCAACCTAGAGTGTCGTTATCGTTAGACGCCATTTTTTTCTTTCCCTAGAATTTCGATATGGTCACACAGTTTGCTTGTCAAAAGTCCACTAACAATTTTAGTGGATACTACAAAACTACAAAAGTATCACCGATTATCAATCAAAATGACTGAAGAGCGTTGTATTAATAAATATTTGTTTTGAAATTTAATTCTAGAAATATCATTCCGTCCCGGTATTGCCACATTAGCAAAAACCAAGAAAAATTTAGGAATTCACAATAGTCAGGAATTCACAACACCATCTGATTGGAAACAGGCAGATTATATGCAAAATACTCCGGAACTGGGTTGAAATACGGTATCGCTAAACTTTTGAACGCCCGCCGGAGAAGTCAAATAAACGTTTGTATCCTGGCAATAAATTACGATACAAACTGATTTAGACACAATGAAAATAGACAAGCAACATCAAAGGCGAAAGTTTATTTGGTGGTAGAAATCTCCTCGGTTAGGGTGACCGGACGTTCTCTTTGTTGAGGATAAATCCTCTATTTAAGAGGAAAACAATTTTTTCCCACGCCACTGTCTATTCTCTTTTTGTACTTTTAACCTCTTGAGAACCAGGTCTACATATCAAGAGATGCAGAAAAAGTTTTTATGGATTCATTTTTAAATGTGACAAAAAAGCAAAAAAAAATATATATAATATGTCAGAAAAAAAAGTCCGAGAGTAACTCTAAAATAAATTTGAAACGTTCTTCTCCGGTAAATCAGAGATTCTGTACAAAAAACTGCTGGGGTCATAAGTGACCCCACGGTTTTAAGGGTTAAAGTAATTTTTTCAAAAGGTCTGTTCAAAAATGGGCAAACCGCTTTCAAAAAAATTCCTTTTCTAAAGTTTGATTTTGTAGGGACTGTCTATAAAATATCCCACACTTTTTCGAAGTAGGGGGGTGGGGGGTGTGTGCATCGTAGTGTGTGTCGTTGCGGTACTAAAGTCGTGGGATTAGATTGCCATCCGTGGTCTTTTTCCCGAAAACCGTTTTCGTCCGGGGTGGGTTTTTAAACTATCGGTAATGAGTTGGTTGTCAACTTGGTTTTTAGACATTTGTTTCGTTTTGCATTGACAAAAAAATACATTAAAGAAATGTGAAAGGCTCTAATAAACATACAAGGGCAATATTCAACATGAAGAAATTTGTTTTTTTGCAAGGCGTTCTCTATTTTACTCAGGCATATCTGGTCACCCTGTCCTCAGTAGGATTTATGGGTATCCAGTAACCACCAAAATCCCACATGCAACATGCAATCACTTTGTTGCTTCTTGCAACAGAAAAATTTTTTTTTTTTATATTTCGTCCTTTGTGCAGGTGGTTGTTGGTTTAGGAATAAATTGTTCTATGCCAGGTCGTTTTTGTGGTCTTGCATGCTATAATAAATTTTCTATCGGCACGGCTGTGGACTGTGTAGGAAAATGGAAAGCATGAAAATGAAGTAGGAATTTTCATAATGATAACAATGAAGTGCAAACGCCGATAGTTTATACATGCACCCTCGAAATTGGCTAGGATTACAAGGCAATTTTTCGAAACCTACCACACAAAGTTAAGTGGTCGCCGTTCCTTATGTTTAGGCGTGATTTTCTTTACCGTTCCCAACAATAAGCCGATAATCCCAGTTGAAATTTATGCGATGTTGTGACGATGGCCAAGAATGTAAAAATTGCCACTGGACCATCATAATTCCGGCGTCTCGTGACCACTTCAACATTTGCATAGATGTCCTACTTTGATTAACATGCATTTACACATTGTTATTATTTGCCAGCCCCCTTTTCTACTTTGCAAACATTTTTTTTTGATATTTGTATTTACACAGGCTAATGTCTAAAAACTTTCATAAAGCTATCCTATTTAACGTCGAGCAATTTCGGGTATTAATTAATGTAGGATAAATGGTGGATTTCTTGTACTGTATGTTAAGAAATACCCGAATTCGATTGCGCCATGTAATTTTAATCGAAATCTAAGATTGTAAATGGTTCGATAGAAAGGGATGGGTACTGGACGTCATATATATACATCAAAATTATGATTGATGAGCCAGCCATCAGTGAAGGTTATGGAAAAAAGCAAAGTGAAAAACATTAGCCACGCCAGTAATCGATTTGTAAAACAGTTGGAAGGAAATATCTAAAAAATTCCTTAAATTTCTATCCAAGAAACCGGATTTATGGTCACTACGGATTTGTGGTTGGGGTAATGACGGCGGAAGTGCTTACTATGTAATACATTTTAAGGTCAGCCTGTTTTTTCGGAAAAGAAATACTACGGGAATATTGGTTAATTTTTTCAAAGTTTTTTGGTCGAAAATTCCATATTTTTTACGCTATTAGCAAGATTAAGGCCCGCCGTACACTTGAGCTAAGTTAGCTCAGCTCTGTGCCTGTTTAGAGCTTAACGTGGCGTGTTTCGTATCAAAGTGAGCATAATATGAACCGCTAAACGTCCACGTCTAAACAGGCACATAGCTGAGCTAACTTAGCTTAAGTGTACGGCAAGCGTAAGGACGTTTATAAACTTTTATAACGAAAAACATTTGAAGATTTTTTAGATTTCTAATATATCAAGACGCTATGAAGAAACCAGGAGCATAATTTTAAAAATATTCGACTTTTAGCCAAAATTTTTTAGAAGGCCCAAAATATTTTTTAGGTGCCCGAAAATTTGAAACAAAGCCAAATCGGTTGGTTGCCAAATTCTTTTAAGGTTTCGATTTTTTTTATGAAATATTTCTTTTATGAAATTGGAAAAGTACTGGATCCAATAACAAACGAATGAAGTGAAGGTTTTTTATGGAAGAAATCTCAAATTCACTGATTTTTGTAGGTTTTTTATTAAATGTACCAATACTTGAAAATCATTGGAAGTTTATATTTCTGCGTTAAATATGGGCCTCACGAAGGAGAAAAAAGGGACATGGACAAGCAACCTAAGATGTTCCGTATAGAGAATTGGAAGTTCGCTGCGTTAAATTCGGACCTCACAAAGGATAAAACATGGAGATACGTTTCTCTAGCAACTGTTACGTCTATTTTAGGTTGGTATCTTTTCCCCAAACATTGTTCTCTTTTATGGCGTCCGGGGAAAATTTTTTAAGCTGCCCGGGGTACTGGTTCGCTAGGGCTTCATTTTGTTGCGCTGGCGCTTCCAAAAACAACAAAAATGAAACCCGGACGCCTTTAATAGACGACAGCTTTCAGGAAAAAAAGAAGGCGGGATGGCAACCCTATATTAAGCGTATATTTTACCTTGTTATTTAAAAAAATCTCGTTTGCGGAGCAATAACTTCTATTTGAATTTATTGGGGTCTACGAATTCTGTCTAATGTGTGAAGAGTAAACGATTAGGAACGTAACTAGTGTTTTCCTATATTGTGGTTATGTTCAATTTACGCATTTTTTTTTACGTCTATTTCATACGCAGGGCAGTTTTGCAAATTTAATAAAATCTGAAGCGGACTTACTATGACGAGCTTATTTTGTTTTTAATAGAAACATCTCAGTTGAAAGATAGCTAGCCGCTAGTCTACTAGTAGAGGTGCGTCCGTACCAACAGTTCATTAATTTTTCAACTGGGATGTTCCTTTTAAAAAATTAGGCTCGCTATAGTTTTACGATAATTAAAACAAACAATTAATTTTAGAAATAGCAGGGCAACGGGTTTCTTATTTTTCATCACAACCGACTGTTTTTGATTGACCTGCAAGCCGCATGGCAAAACTTGCCCTGCGTATGAAATAGACGCTTTTATATTTACCTGCAACTGACTGCTGATTTCATACTATTCACGTTTTCTTCAAAAAACTTGTGGTGATCAAAACTTTTTGAATTTTTAATTTAAAAATATTTTATCTAATCACATTATTTTAAACCGAATTTTTTTATAACACATATCTTAACTAAAAATAATTCTTTTTTTAAAATCAAAACTAAACAAGGATCACAGTAATGATGAAACATTCATTTTTACGTCTAACATTTTCTTCGCCTTTTTATTCAGTATCACCCATTTTTTTCAAATAGCTAAATTAAAGTAACAAATTAAACTAGTATTATTATTAACAAATTTTTTGAATAACAATTCGTTATAGTTATGAGTTTTAATGTCACTACACAGTAGTTGAAGGTATTTATGAGGTAAATATTTCATGTTTTCATCGATCTGCAAAATTATGTTCGACAGAAGTTTATGTTTCACAATTTTTTTTTGGTTTATTTATAAAAAAAATTATGCTGAAATTTTATTTTTAGCCTTCAGTTATCATTAATGGATAATCGATGAAATCGCAATTTGACTTTTCGCGAATAATGAAGAAGCTAAAATATGATTCTTTATCAATTATTAGCTCAATAGCGGTGAGTTCTTGGAATCCTTGAAGATGGTAAAAGTTTCTGTGTTGAAATTTCGTTGACATTTTCTTTTATCCTTTATTTACGTTTTTAAAAGGTGGGCCATGCGGTGTTCAATATTGAAAACAGGTCGTCGAGGTGTTTTAGCCACCCCCTGTTGATTAGTTCGGAGATTTATGTCCCTGAAAATAAGAAATATTGCCCATTTAGTAAAAAATACTACTCTGTGTTTTAGGAATATTTATTCTAGTGGTCAATGGGATTCTTATTCTAGTGGTCAGTGGATTTCTTTTTAATTAAAGGAATATTGTTAAATGCGGTAAACTTTGATGTTCTTCCGCGTTTTTTTTTTTTTTTGATTTTCAGTGATATGTGGGAAAACTCGATAATGGTCGTGAATTGTATATATTAAATGTTGTGGTCACACTGGTGGACCTAAAACGGAAATATGTTGTTAGGAAATTGGCAAACGATGACTGAGAAAATTGTTCTTCCTGGCATTTGTTATGATTAAAGTCAGTGGCTTTCAAGCATGATTGTTCGGACATTACATAACCTCGTGATGTATAATTTCTTTATTTTTTATTTTTTTTTGTAACCACATGGAGAAAAATTCGGTTTCTTAATTTAAGATTTTTTCTCCGTGCAGGTTTTAGATTTCATAATATTAAAATAAGTTATGGGAGGTCTTGGATAGGGTTACCATATTTTTTAAGTTAATTCGAGACAAGATAAAAGCTAGGGGGAGGGGGAAGGAGGGGGAAGGAGGGGGAAGGAGGGGGAAGGAGGGGGAAGGAGGGGGAAGGAGGGGCAGGGTGGGGGAGTGGATGACTGAATCGAACCACCAACGAAACAACAAAATTTTATAGAAAGAAAATCTTTATTAGACAAAAACCAAATGCGCAACGCAGCCGAAATTTTTTAAACAATAGGTTTAAATACTTAAGTTAAAGTATTAGTATTTTTACTTTCCTCTTCTCTGGAGGGAAAGTATTGTATTAATGAGGGACACCGACTCGAGAACGGGGGCAAATAGAAATTTTCTGGTCGGTACGAAATCCACTTCAGGCAAAATTATGAGGATGTCCTGTCCGTCCATCTGTCTGTCTGTCCATTTTACGTATCTTAAATAACTCGAGAACTCGTTGACCTAGCGGCTTGAAATTTTCTGTAAATAAGTTTTACTAAAATTATAATTTTCAATCAACCTTTCGGAAAGTAATCGTACCTTTCATATAAATCTTTTGAAAAATCACAGCTTTTTGAAAATTTCTCAAAACTTATGCGCTTTTGGGAAAACATGAATATAACAAAATTTAAAGGATATAAAATTATCTACATTTTTTGTTGTAGCAGTTTTTTTTGTGTCTCTACCGGTTCTCAACATATTTAAAAAAATGGTTTTTTTTGAAAATTTCTGGGAAACTGCGCTTTTATGAAAAAAGTTTTATAACCAAAGTTAAAGGACATAAAACTTCTTGCATTTTTTTCCTTAACGGTTTTTCGTATCTTTAAGAGGAAATTAAAATCGTTTGACATCCCTAACACCCATGTGTAGTTCATTTTCGTGTCCGATGATTGGTTCGATGCGTTACAAACGGTATACTAAATCTAATAGGGGAGACCGGGGCTATTCCGGCCGCTCCAAAGAAACGCGGACGCTCAGCAAAAAATCAACGCAAAAATTAATACGAACATATTTGTTTCTATGTGATGGTAATGAAGTCATAAATAAAAACAAATGAGTTTTTTAACAAAATTTTCTTTTTTTTTATTTTTTATTAACCTTTTTTCTACATTTCTCGCCTTGAAAACCGCCTCAAAACACTAATCTCGCTTTTGTGCGAATCAGCCCCACGCGTGTTCGCATTTGCCCCACGCGTGTTCGCATTTGCCCCACCGTGGCTGATTCGAACGAAAATTCATATTTTATTAATCGACCAAAAAAGCCTATTTGCGATGCTCCGACGGGTTAACAATGTTCTTGGAAGTTGTACAGTACAGAATTTTCTATAAGATAGATAATTTTTCGAAATTGAAATCGCCGAAATCCAGCCACCAGGACGGCCGAAACACAAAACGTTCGGAATAGCCCCGGCCTCCCCTATTCCTACTTCGATATGAGATATCATTTCTATATAAATGGATGTTTGTTGTTCTGTTGGTCTGTTTAAGATTACAAAACTCAAAAACTACTGGACCGATTTTTACGCGGTTGTTTGCAAAATGATCTGCGTTGCCAGGAGCAGGTTTTTAGCTATGTTAGATTTTAAAAATTCGAAATAGAATGTCCTGTAAGGATAACGGAAATATCCTGTAAGGATAGCGCAAATATCCTTTTTTCCGGGAAAATCGGCATTAGGGGGTTTCTACGGTCGCTGATCGTGAATCCGGCGTTGGAATTTCAAAATTCGAAACGGAAGGTCCTGTAAAGATAACGTTTTTTCTCAAAAGTTTTAAAGTTATTTATGATTTTTTGGCATTCTAACATTTATACAAAAAACTTTAAACTGGTAACGAAGGGTCTGCTAGTAGAGTATAAAAATGTATACTCTAAACCAGACGCTCTTTTCCCAGTAAATTTCCCAGGGAAATTTTACTGTGATTTTACTGGGGAAAATAGTAAGTATTCTTTTTTTACTGCTTTCCCAATTTACTGAACGACAGTAAAATTTACTGAAACACAGCAACTGATAATATAGGTATAGTAAATTTTTACTGGCTTATAAGATTTTACTGTGATTCCAGTAAATTTTACTAGAATTTCCAGTAAAAGTTACTGTTATTACAGTTCTCTCCAGTTTTCCATCATGAGAATTTTACTGGGAATACAATCGAATATTTACTGGGACGAACAGTAAGCTTTATTTACTGGGAGAGAACAGTAAAATTTACTGTCCTTCATCGTAGTTGCCTTTTTACTCTCCTCCAGTAAAATCTGGTTTAGAGTGTATGTTGCACTTCTCATGAACACTCATGTTGTTAAATGGAACTTAACTATTTTAGCATTTCATTTATTTTGTTTTGAAAGCTGAAAAAGCGAATTTCAGGCTATATTGTGAAAGTTAAAATCTCAATTGTAGAAATTGCTACAGAAGTTGAAGTAATTAAATTTAGAAATCAAAATTGATTACTTGAGACCATAAATGTGGCACAAATGTATGAAATTTAAAATTTTAAACAGAATTTCGTTATTTAGAATTTTTAGAATAGTTATGAACGGTTTTAGATTTTAATAATATGTAAAATTACCTAAAGTACAATATTAATTTAATTTTTTTTCTGCTTTTTTGTCAAACGTAAACCTTTGAAGTCGTATTGCATTATCTGAGACCCTTCGGCCCGGATCCGTTCAATAGATAAAAGAATCTTCTCTTTTAGAATTATCTAACCTAACCATATATTTATTTTTCATATGAGACATTCAACAAAAATCATTAAAAGCCACCATAAAATATCAATATATTTACATATACAAGTGGTACATAAAAATTACCTTCTTTAAAAGTAATCCAATTGTCTTGAAAACATGTTTGTTGAAAATATATGTATTTTCGATTGCTGATTAAGATAAAAAAAAATTTCTAGTACTATCTACTATAACAGAAATCAGTTTTATAACTTTGGTACGCTTATTGGGACCATTAAGCGACTTTTAACATCTATTAAAGTATTAAACATATGACCTTTGTTTCAATTTCACCTTCTCCATAAGGTCTAAGTTTGTGTACGCCTAGAACACATTACAAACTTAAAACTTCTCGAAGACACTTACGACATATTTCACTGTTTTTTTCAATTTTTTTTTCATAACTATAAGATTTTGTACATATTTCATTGTCGTTCCTATTTATTCGCTTATATTTTTTTAGTCTGAGAGAAAAAAAATCAGGCAGGCCAATCTGCCCCGTATTTTTTCTACCCTATTGATGATATTGAAAATAAAATATCATGGAAACGGCATTGAAATCCAATTAACGATATTCGCCACTTTGGTTTGTCTTCATTTCATTTTGTTTGTTTACTTTTTTTTTAATTCGTATTTATTTTCTTTATTTTATTTTGGACGGTTCACACTTTTACCGTTTTTAAGCACGCAACATTCAAACATTCATTGGAATGAAAATTTGCGACTAGTTTGGACCGGGCGAATTCCCACGATTCGCGGAATTTACACTGGGAAAAGGTCGGCTGTGGATTTTCTAACGGTTTTTATAACTTTAATACTGATTGCAAATGTTGTTCGCCCGCCACCACCCATTGCTATTTGTCGACATTTAAGTGGCAGGTGAATAAGTCCGTTAGCGGTCGCGTTCCAGTCACTACTAAACTAAAAAATAGCTTTTCGCATGACAAGCTCCTGACAGACTTCAAAACTAAACACGACAAAGGAACTGAACCACGGGAAAAAAAATCATTTTTTTCCATATGGATTTTGGCAAGAGGGGAATATTTACCCGTATTTTTCCCACTATTGAATGAATGAACATTTTTTACCGAGAAAATTATTCTGCAGAGACGAAGGAGCAAAAAAAAATGGTGGTGAATTTCGTTTTGTAACGGTTTTGTAAATAACATGCGATGTCGCAATGATTCAGGGTAGATATTTGAAATAGTGGTGAATATAGCGGTAGCTTTGCATAAGATTTGCTAACTTTGAGGAGATATTTTTGCACATGTTTGACTATTTTTATTGCAATTATGTATAAATAGAGAAAAATTGCCGGTAACTAAAATATGTTTTGTATTTTTAGGGTCAGTATTTTTATTTTGGTGATTTATTGTGAAAATAAGTTTGTTCTTTTAATTTGTGTTATTTTAATTACATTAAAAGTAGAAACTGGAACCCTATTAGGCCTATTTCAATTACGTCTATTTATTATAGTACACAATATAGTGAACTCAAAAAACCCAAGGTCATTCATTATATCGAATTTTTCACTATTTGGAAAGGTTTTTTTTATAGTTTCAGCCAGAGCTTAGGGGAAGATCCTTTAATGCCGAAGCACAGCTCAAGATGGTCGGAAGAACGAAAGGAGATATCGGTCTATATGTTCTCCTTGAACTTTTGCAGGTTTAGTCCCGGGGTATCACATCGGATGGTAAATCATAATTGATTAAAATTACCATATTCTCTTACTTTCGGAATCATTATACAATTTTCTTAACCTCTATATTAGTCGTTTGTATTTTTCCTCCCAAACGTTAGGACACATATCTGAAGCGTATTACTGTAACTTACGAGGTGGGCATTCTCTATCAAAACTTCTCGATTTTACGTCATTTTTAAGTCATTTTTCATTAAAGTGGTTCTGTAAGAAAATAGAGTTCACTCGATTTCACCACAGCAGAATATTCCCGATTCTAGTGTATCTGTAAGCATGAGAAAAATCCATCAACCAAATAAACTTCTTAAGCGCAAAATACAATTGGCCCGACACAATATTTACGGCGACATTTCAGATTTTAAACTCATAGTACCTACGCTATGCTTCTTTTATACCATTAATCCTTTGTCGGCGCCAAAAGTGGGATCGAATTTAAATTTTGTCGGTCAGTTCGCCGACAAAATTTCATGGTTGATTCCAAATGAAATCTTATGGCGACATCAAAAAAACCTTGAAAGAAGTATTAGCAAATATAGTTCGTATGCAGTTTTGCCTACATTCACATTCCTATTATGTATGACAATAGATAACGTTGTGCCACATATCATATTTTTTTAAATATTATATGCGATTCACGGTTCGAGTGTCAAAATCAAATGAAAAGCCAGTGGCGTTTAGAACAACAAAGTGTGCGTAATTGTATATGAGGACAACTTTGTGGCCGTAATCTGTCGCGGTAACTGTTGTGTCGGGCCAAGTGTATTCCGGCCTTTACATTGAAGCCTGTAGAGTTTTTTTTTGCAAACAAAAGTTTTTTGAGCATGGCTCGGTTTTCGTTCAAGGGTGAATTGGATTTCTGGTTCTGGTTCGCAAAATTTCAAAATTTCGTTCTCGTTTTAGTTTCTAAAATTCCAAAAAATTGGTTTTGGTTCTGGTTTTGGTTCACTGAATTTTTAATGGTTCAGTTATTGGTTTTGATTCTTCCACAAGTTGAATGTTTTGTGATACTATAAAAAAAATCTAGTCGAAAACTTTAAATCTATATAGTCGAAAATAGAAAATAATATGAATTTTTCGATCCTAAAAATCGAAATTTGAACCGAACGGAACCACTAAAGAAATTTCTGGTTTTTGGTTTCGTTACAGCATTTGTTTTAAAATCTTTTTGATTCTAGATCGGTTCGGTCATATTTTTTTAAATCTTTTGGTTCTGGTTTGGTTCAAACGTCTTTTTTCAGATTGGTGCGGTTCACTCAAATTCTCAAGGTTCAGCGGTTTTTGGTTGGGTTCAAAGAGCGTCTCTCCTGCTGATACAGGGTGGGCCAGAATAGACGCGGGGGTTTGAATTCTTTATAAATTTTTTATTTTAGCGAAACCTATAATTTTTTTTTCAAATACATGTAGTTGATTGATGGGGAATATTTTTGGTCTAAACATGGAAAATTATATCCCGCAAGTGGTGGCCATTTTCTGCTTCGCAAATCCGTGCTCTTTCCAAGACATTTTCCATAACCTTTCGTGTTATGGCCTCGATTTCACTGCGAATGTTGGTTTTCAATTGGCTGATGGTTGTTGGCTTGTTGACGTACACCTTTTCTTTCAAATATCCCCAAAGGAAACAATCTGGAGTCGTTAGATCAGGTGAACGCGGAGGCCAATTGAAATCGCTTCTTTTCGAAATAATGCGTCCGCCAAACATGTCCCGTAAAAGAGCCATTGAGCCCACCGCCCACCGGTTCGTTGTTCTATTGTGTACAGGTCCATTTTAAATTGCCCAAGTCTTCTTAACAAAATGCTGAAACAAAATTAAAAAAATAAAAATAAAAAAAAAGTTATAAAGACTTCAAACCCCTGCGTCTATTCTGGCCCACCCTGTACAAGTAAAATTGTTTCTCTGCAGGTGTTAATTTTCCTCATTAGATTTTATATCTTCGATAGAAGTTTTCGAAAGTTTTCATGAAAATTTTAATTTTTAGGCTATGAAAATATTTCAAAAATATGGCTTTTTTTAGACCTCTTTCATCGGTGCTTATCATACATGCAAATGCAATGAGATGACATTTTCGTTTTTCTCAAATATCAAAGTTCAAACATAGTTTAACCCTTCATTGGTATGGTGGGGTATTACACATTCTACTATAGACACGAAGGATTAAAAAGCTGCTATTTTGGTCAATGGAATTTCACCAAAAGTGAACAATGACAAAACATGTGTAAGAAATTTCATTACTGTAGCTCAAGTAGTTGTTCAACTTCAACAGAAAACACCTGTATATTTACTTCAGTTATGTATATTTACCTGGGTTCCAGAAGAGTAAAAATCCAAATGTCTGCAAAAATTCATGGCTAAGTTTTTGTGAATTCGGGCAGAGGAGAGGGGGGAGGGGCTTGTAGCTTACATAATTTTTCATTATGTACGCTGCAAACATTGTTTTTCTAAAATCTCTAAAAAGAAATAGTAAATAATTGGTGTGAACAGCACACAACTGTCTTACACAAACCCCACGCCTTTGCACAATTTACACTATAATTTAATTTAATTTAATTTATTTAATTTATTAGTTTCGGAGTAAATTGCGATTTTTAAAAAAGTCACCATTTTATTTCTTCCCGGTTAACGAATTTTCACCAAAATTTGATAGCGTTGTCCCACTCAAGGACCAAACATGCTTACGAAAAAGGCTCTAACTCTATTTCTATTTGAGAAATCTTGTGCACAGACTGACAGATTGATAGATAGACTGATAGATTGACAGGCAGAAATTAATTTTTGTAATACGACTCCAATCCACTCGGGAGTACTCAGGAAATGTTTTTTAGGCAAAATTAAGAGGTCCATACCTTGTATAAGAAAGTAAAAATGAAACGCATTGACTAATCTGATAATATTTTATTAAAAATGTTTCATTTTTTATAATTGTAAATATTTTTGAATATTTATATCTTATAAGATTTGTTTTTTTTCTTCCCTTTCAATTATTATACTAAATTGCAAATTTTCATACTTAAACGTTTCTTTTTTTCATGTAGCAATTTGTCATATTTTTACAACGTCACTAAGCGTGATAAATTTTTTTTTGTGCTTGCACTTTATAAACTTATTATATTTTAGTCCGTTCTTTAAAATTAATTTCAAAATATCTTTTAAATATCATATTTTT
This sequence comes from Chrysopilus asiliformis, assembly GCA_964034945.1. Lineage (NCBI taxonomy): Eukaryota > Metazoa > Arthropoda > Insecta > Diptera > Rhagionidae > Chrysopilus > Chrysopilus asiliformis. The sequence goes on from OZ035961.1 coordinate 104,224,429, forward strand.
ATTAATTTATTAATATTCATGTTAAATATGAACAAAATGATTTATATTATAATCAGCACTTGCGTTCATGATTTTATAATTATTATTCATAATATAATTGAGAAATAAAAAAATTATTTTAATTGTGTGACAATTATATGTAAAATTTATATTATAACATTTATTTTACAACTTTTTCATAAATTTTATTTTAATGCTAATATATAATGAGATTCATTTTGTTTGTTTGCCATATTTGATTCCTTATGTTCTTTTTATAAAATAAACTGTTTTTAAATTTCTTTTTATTTTTATGGACAAAATATAAGGCGGTAATTTCTTAGCATCTTTTATGTATTTTTGCAAGCTTAAATTTGTTTTGATTTTGAAATCGTCAATCTTTTTGCAATGAGATCTTGATACTTTTTTTCGAAACTGCTTGAAACAGAATATTTTTGATCTAAAAAATATATTTTGAAGATTTTCAAAAGTATTTTTTGAAAAAAAAAAAATATTGTCTTGCATTGCGGAATATTTGGTTATTCTCAAATTTTTTAATAAAAGTTTTTTTTGATACATTCAAAAATAATATTCAAAATTCCAGGACACCTAAATCTGTTTTTACACGATTATGAATTAACACGATATGAAAAAAAATCATTTTTTTTCCAAGAGTTCTTTTAATTTAATACGACCAACGAAAATTCCAAGATTTTTTTTTTGCGTATTACATTTTTCACAACTCCACAATCATTTCATAGAACTTCACAATTAGGCCCGCCTCACACTTGAGCTAAGCCAGCTATGTGCCTATTTAGAGCTCCACGTGGTGTGTTTCGTAACGTACCAAAGTGAGGAAAAGATGAAGCGCTAAACGTCAACGTCTAAACAGGCATATAGTTGAGCTGGCTTAGCTCAAGTGTACGGCGGGCCTTAGTCGGGCTTTTATATGATTGTGCTCGTAACATTCGCAAATTTTGTTTGTGGGGAATTATCCGAATTATAAATATAACCTCAAAATGGAATCCGTTTTATGTGACATTGTATAATCTTGAATTAGTAACATCTTCTCTTCTTACAAATGGAAATTTACTTTATACGATACTTTTTTATTACATGTGCAATCTTGATGAAATAAAATGTACAAGCACATAAAAGTAATAAGATTTGAACATGAATTGTAAAGTCTTGTATTATTTTTGGTCATTTTTTAGGTTCGGAACCAATCTTCTTTTTTCCATAAATACAATATATTTTTTTACACGATTTTTTTCACGTACTCTTCTGGATCGTATCTATCGTGTAAAAACAGAACTTGATGTATGAGCATTTTCGCGAAAATCAAATTACTTTCATAAATAAGTATAGTTCAGCATTTTCGTTTGAAATGTAAGAAACTTTACTATTTGTTATTCTGAGATATGGATGCTGACAGATCGATTGATTTAAAAATATTGGTATAAGTGTTACAAACCCTACGTTTAAATATTGTGTGTTCCAAAATATGGAAATATCTTTTACAATGGTGCCTATCGGGGAATACGGCGTCAGACACGTGAGTGCGTATCTCTCGTTTTTCGATCATTGAAAACATTCGAAAGGAGTTGTGAATCATTCGCGTTTGACGTTTCAAATACGCGCCACTTTCATTGCGTATCTGAGTGAGGGACAAAAGGCAGAAATGTAAGTTTAACCCTTAGAGGCACAGAAAAATAGCAAATATTTTCACCCTTCCGGCACTCGAAAAAAAAAAATTTTTTTTTTGATTTTTTAGTGGTACCATTTTAAAGTATCATGCGGCAATGAAAGACGGTTTAATTGGTGGTACAATTTTGATACCACCATGCAGTATTTGTTACAAAAAAGGTGGTACATCGCGTGTACCACCAAGCCTTTAAGGGTTAAAGGATTTAATTGAATAATTAGTACATTTTGAAGTTATTATTATAGGAAAAGAACAACAAACTTAACTTTTTTAGCTGTCAAAATTAGCAAAAACACAAAAAAAAAAACTTAACGAAAGTTTCGTTAAGCGCCGTATTCAATGATACCGCGTCAAGTGAAAGTGAATCGAATGGGTGAAGTGAATCTCAGATACGCCATATTCCCCGATCGGCACCAATATGTTATTTAGTTTCCCTTGTTAGGTTCAAATCTTGTTACCTAATTTTCACCCATTTCTGCATATCCGATTGACTTGAAATTTAATAACATCAGCCAATTGAAAACCAACATTCGCAGTGAAATCGAGGCCATAACACGAAAGGTTATGGAAAATGTCTTGGAAAGAGCACGGATTTGCGAAGCAGAAAATGGCCACCACTTGCGGGATATAATTTTCCATGTTTAGACCAAAAATATTCCCCATCAATCAACTACATGTATTTGAAAAAAAATTATAGGTTTCGCTAAAATGAAAAATTTATAAAGAATTCAAACCCCCGCGTCTATTCTGGCCCACCCTGCAGTAAATCACTTGAAAAAATATGGTGATTTGTTCAAGTCTTTTTATTCAATAAGCAAATTGAAAGGAAAAACAATCTTTTGTAACCCCAAAAGGAGACAAAATTTTAGTACTAAAGTATTCTGCAGATATAATTTTTTAGTACGGACAAAAACTGAAGGACGACATCAAAAATTCGGCTGAATACAGTTCTCTTTCTATCGTGCCAGAATTTTTTTAGGATGAAGGATGCATGGACCTTTAAGCGAAACAATCTTTATAATCAGCGAAACTTTTTTTTTGTAGCAAAACTATACTTAAATTGAAAAGGAATTTCACTTAACAAATAAAACTTTTATTGCCCATCTCATATGCGATTTCTTTTTAGTTCGATGAATTTTTTTATGCGTCTAATTTAATGACATTTTTTAAATATTTTTTTTTGTATAAAAAACCGATTAATTAAGATTAATTATGATTTATATAAAATTTACATGTTGGCATAATTTTACATACTATTTGAATTATTTATAAAAATACTGAATTTATATACAAATTAATAGAAGTGGTCCATTAGGAAAATAAATCGTGTTGATATGAAATTAGATATTGAAATCAGATTATTAATGAAAATTTCTTCGCTTTGTTGTTTTAAGGGTAGTGAACTAGCATAAAAGCATTTAGCTCGGCTTTTCAAAATGTATTTTTTTTATATAAAGGTTTTATTTTATTCATTTTCATTCAACATTTATGCCATACAATTTTCTTATTTAAAATGAGAAAAATCGATTTTGTTGAAACATTTTTCAATCATTTTATAAAGTTTAAAGTTTTTTCTGGTGGCTTTTGAAGTTTCAATTTGAAACCTATTTTCTCGGTTTTGCATTGACATTTTAAGTTTTTACTTTAGATGATAAAAAATGTTAAAAATTTGGTGAAATTGTTTATTCCGAGTACATGTTTGTTTTGAAGTCATAAACGGTCTTAGATGATTGTCAGATTTTCTCCTTGGGGCACAATTTTTGTTTTAATATTTTTTTTAACAAAAATAAAATAATATTTGCATGCCTTAATTTTATAAATTTTATGGATTCAAGATTTTCCGGATAATATTTATAGTGAATTTAACAAAACATATTCTTATGGGTTGAATATAAATTTCCAACGGATTTAGACCAGTAATTTAAATTGAAATTCATACGGCTTGTAGGTGAAATAAAAAATATTTTTAACAAAATCGATTTTTTATCATTTAATTTATTAGAAAAAGTATATGAATATCACAACAACAAGCAAGCGAAATAGAAATCTGTTTTAATATTATTATTTTTAACAATATATATGTATGTATTAAACATGTTTAATTTTTTTTTTGTATTTTTTTTGGTAATATTGTATGAAGAACATTTTTTGAAATAGATTTTACTTACGTTTATTTCATTTTTCCATAAATCTTATTTTAGCTTACGAAAGTTTACTGAAATCTTAACTTTGTTTTTTTGATTTATGTTTCTTATGATTTTCATTTCGAAGTTTGATTCATTTATTATTTTAAGATTTCATCAATAAATTTATGCTTTTTCATGTTTTAAAGGCCTCATTTGAAGTATGTTTGTAATTAAAATAAATTGTTGGAAAACAATTGATAAATATTTAATGGTTATTTATTATTATCTATCTTTGAAGGTTTAATGATTTCAGTTGATTTGATTTTTATAAAAAAAACACTGCTTAAAATTCGAATTATTTCAATATTGCATTCGATCTAACAAAAATATGCAGGAAACAAACATAAGGGTAGAATTTTTACAATAAAGTAATGATTTTTTGTAATTTGGGATTCTGTTATAGAAGAAAATATTGGTTGGTCGAATTTTTATATAAGCTACTAGCTTGCATACCCGTCGTTGCCGGGTTAATTTTTTTCAATTTTTTTTATGGTCTATGTTGGAGCTAAACTTCAGGCCAATCGGCTCGGTAGTTTCCCCGCGAAAGGGTAACATAGAGGAAGAGCTAAGTTTCAAGATCACTTTACCCCCTCCCCTTACTCCCCCACCTCTCGGGTTACTTTTTAATGGGTCTATGTTGAGGCTGGACCCCCGACGAACATCTATGCCAAATTTCAGGCCAATCGGTTCAGTAGTTTCCCCGCGAAAGAGTAACATAGCGCAAAAACTAAGTTTCGAAATGACTTTACCCCCTCCCCTTACTCCCCCACCTCTTTGGCTACTTTTTAATGGGGTTGTATTGGGGCTGGACCCCCGCCGAACATCTATGCAAATTTCAGGCCAATCGGTTCAGTAGTTTTTCCGCGAAAGAGTAACATAGCGCAAAAACTAAGTTTCGAAATCACTTTACCCCCTCCCCTTACTCCCCCCACCCCTCGCGCTACTTTTCCGTATGCCTATCTCAGAACCAGAACTACCACAGACACTCATGCCAAATTTCAAGTCAATCGGTTCAGCCGTTTTTTCGTGAAAGAGGAACAGACAGACAGACAGACAGACAGACACCAACTCATTTTTATATATTAGTATGATGATTTAAGGTGTGAAATTTTTTTTTGGAAATATAAAGACTAAAACATTGAATAACCCGTTTATATTTAATATAAATTATTATCAGCAAAGAATACTAGATAACGGGCAGAATACTCTATGGAGTATTTCCAGGGCCGTGCGAAGGCAAAGAGGCGCCTGGGGTAAAGCCTATATTTGGCACCCTCTCCTTTTCTAAAACAAAACCTTAAAAATGCGTCCTTGTATTCCTTGAAGTTTCGAAAGACTAATTAAAGAGAAGGATAAAAAGATATAAGGCTATCTTAGTTGTTCGATATACAATAAAATTGCGCCGCAGGGAAATTCAAAATAAGAAATTAAAAAAAAAATGTGAAAATTGCAAATAACGCCATCTCTTGGTCAACATTCAAACCAAATATTCTATTGAAAAATTTAATTTTTCGAGTCGATTCGGGCGCCTAAGATAATACCAAATTTTACGCGCCTCGCCTCGACTAGAGTCGAGGTGACTAGAGGCGCACGCCTAACGGAATCGACGTGTCATTTACAAAAAAATTACAAGTCGTTAGCTCTACGCGTTTTCGATTATATTAAGATACGTAAAACGGACTGGTCGACAAACGGACAGGTCGACAAACCGACAGATCAACAGGCATGCACGGACATCCTCATAATTTTACCTGAAATGGATTTCGTACTGATCCGAAAGATTCTGTTTGCCCCTTTCTCGAGTTGGTCTTCGCCATGAAAACAATACTTTCCCTCTATAGCAGAGGAAAGTACAAATCGCATCCAAGGAAAAGTTAAAATATCATAAAATATTATGCATATCATGCATAATAGGTAGAAATTATTTAAAAAATTGCGCCGCAGGCGAATATCCTGAATGCCAAGATCTAATAAACCCTTAAATTTATCAAACAGTTGCCAGAGAAGTGTATGCTTTGTCCTTTTTTGAAGTCCGAATTTGACACAGCGAACTTCCAATATGTCAAAATTACGATTGCAGTACCGTATTAGAGAAATGATGCCCTAGCCTTTATACTACTAAAACCCAGCCTAAAAATCTAGTCGATTAGTTTGTTAAAGTAAAGTCAAATCATGGAAGAAGATTTTGATCATGTTGTGAAGCCATAAGTTTGAATCTGTAAAATTACATTCAGCTAGTGGGGATTTTGGCGTCCTTCTCAGGACAGCGTCCGAAGCGAAACCCCTTTTTCCACCCCTGGCACGACCCTGCATACTTTAACAAGTGGCAATTGATACCAAGAAGTGCAAGACCCCGTGGAGAGAACGGGGGGTCAGGGACGTCAAAGTTTTTAGGCCCTGAAGAGCAGTCGCTTGAAAAAAATTTCTCGTATTTTCGGTTTTCTAGAGAAGATTCTTAAATGTTCGGTCATTGAAGATTTTTTGTTTTTATATATCCAAAGTGGAACTGGACTTCTTAAATGGAGGTGTCGTAACGATTTTGTCTGCCATTGATCCCCCCAAAAAAATATAAAGGATCTAAAAACAAGGATTTCAAAAGATGGCCGAATTGAAACATTAATAAGGTTTCATTGTAAGCCATCAACAGCAGAAATCGTGACCGTGAGAGCAGTCTATACCAATGGCGTCGTTAGCACCAAGCAGTAACTGTCACTACTCATTTTGATAAAATAAGTGAGTGAATTTGAAATGACAGAGTGTCAAAATTTAAACTTTAAACGGTTGACGGTGAGCACTGGATTGCAGGCTGAGCGCGTTACGATTGCCGTGTGAGCCACATTGTGTTCGGAAGATTAAAATTTGTATTTAGGTGCTCTTGATCAAATACGGCACGCTAATTTTCGCCTTTTCGCTACCCCTCTCCCCGCATCTCTCTTTTTCATGTCTTTTTATATAGAATTGATTTAACCTGCAAGGTTTCCTAAAAATTTGGTTATTAAATTATCTACATTCTGTAAAATTGATTTTTAAGTAAGTAGTTTTGAAAGTCATCCAGAAATAACAGGTAATACACCCATACCTCGATATACGGCCCCTCGTTTTACGGCCTTCCGCTTTTTGAATTGCGTCTCAGTTTTGAAATACGTTGCACATTGATTCGATAAACGGTCAAAAATCGGTCAATAATATTACATTGAAATGCACTGCGATCAATAAATGCAATACTTTCCTAAAAGAACGTTCCGGTGTTTCGATATACGGCCTAAATTTTTGGAACCAATCTCGGCCGTATATCGAGGTATGTGTGTATTTTGATGTTCTTTAAAAAATAAAATATAAAGGACCTAAGATTTCAAGTGTAATTTTACCTGCTGAATTTTGTTTAATTTTAGACAATACAAAATTTGACGTAAAGGTAAATTTAAAACTATATCGAAAAAAAACCAAGAACCTGAAAATCGGTCCACCGCATTAATATAGAAAATAAAACAAAATTAATTCGAAAAATAAATAAATAATTTATTTGAATTGCATTTGCATTTAATTTATAAATAAATCGCTATTAATATGAAATATAATTGAAATTATTTTGCTAAAATTAATTTGTAATAAATATATTAAAAGTTTTGTCACGAGCGCTTTTTGGTGCTTTTAACTGAAACACGAAACAACTATTTAAAAATGTTGACAACTAAAATTATATAACGCGATTAATTATAAATCTATCAACAAAATCAATTAATTAGAAAAACAATTTAAAAATTAGTGGCTAACTAAAATCCGTCTTGCTACTTATCAATAAAATTAATAAATAATTATCGATTTTCTTAAAAACTTATATTAACTAAAATTTAATCGTAGTATCGTCATTATTTCTTTGGTATTTTTTTTTTACAGTTTATTATTTATAATTTTTTTTTATTCCTCGTCTATTTTTATTTATATTCTGTACATATGACTTGTTGTTTTTTTACTATAAAAGAAATTATTTATTAAAACTTAAATATTAAGCGTTTAAGTTCTTTTCTTATGGATTCGAAATATAATAAAGTTTTGTCGTTTTCAAAATACAATTGTTATTAAATTGATTTTTTCTCAGTTTATTTCATTTTTATTGTTTTTCATGTTTTATACAACTTGCGAATACTCTAAAAAAAATTAATTTAATTATTGTGTACTTTCTTGAGTATTGGAATGTTTGATATCCTGAAAAGAATGTAAGTTTAATTGTTTTTAGTAAAAGAAATTCAAATTGATGTTTAGTATAAAATTCAAGTTAAAAGTGAATTTTTTTTAGTAGTAATAAACAAGACAAGCATTATTTTTTTTTTTAAAAACAATGCTGAAAATTAAGAGTATTTATTCGAATTATTTTCTCTAATCAATTTACTTTGGCATTAATTGGTAATTGCGAGAAGCTGATTTTTGTTAGTTTTTTCTCATACGAGTATAGTTTAAATCTAATTGCTGTATTTCAAAATTTAGACCTTATCAATTACAATTAGTAAATTTTGATCTCATTTTATTCAATTTTGCTTTTTATACAAATTTTTGTAAATTAATTTAGCGTTATGGTGTGACAATTAGTGTTAATGTGATGTTTTTTTGTGTGTGACTATGGTGGTGATTTATTATTTGAATATGAGTATTTTAATGTTTAATGAATGTGAGAAAACTAATTAAATTAATATAAAAACTAATTTTATGGCAATCACATGGATCATACTTGATCTATTTCGTCTAATGATTCTAGCTTCGCAATTGGGGCAAATACTGTCCAATTTTCGGTATCCTCCATAGTTTGATTGAATGATGAGAATTTTGAGCACCTAAAATAATTTAAGAAAAAAAATTAAAATTTATTTATTGATGGATTTTTTTTAAAGAAAATGTTTTTAAATTAATATAGTATCAGACGAAACGATTTACTCGCCTCGCTACCGAATTGTGTATGAAATACGTCACGTTAGTTTTCGCCTTTTAAAAATCCCCTCCCCAGCTCTATTCTTTTCGCGATTTTTTGTATCGGATTTGATTGTGCCGGTTTACATTAGGACTCATTTGAGGCGGCACGTCTTTTGCTCCGGCCAAGTGAGGGTGAGGGACGCAGTGGGGAGGGAAACCAAAAAGAGCGAACGAAGTTTAGATTCACTTAAAATTATCGGTCGCAAACCGGTTTTTGAGTCTGGTCGTTAGTGAATCCAGATGAAGCGAACCGTGTGCACACGAAAGACGTGCCGCCTCAAAGTGAATCCTAATGTAAACACAGTCATTGTGCGCTATTACCACAGATATCGTACTATTAGTATGGACGTACACGGAGCAACTTTCGGTCATCAGCATGCCGCAACTTCACCAAATTGTTGGAAAGAAACGAGTGCGGCAAGAGGGGAAAAGTCGCCACTCGAAAAGTGTTCTTCTCGTCTTCTTTTACGCACACAAACGAAGTCGCTCGTGTAGCACGTCAGCATGCATGTGTGCGTAATTTCATTAGTCAGTCGGTGCTTAGCCACCGATTCGTAAACATATCCCAAACAAACAAAAATTGAATGCAAATAATGAAATACCAGTTCCAGGTAGTTTTATTTTCAAGGTAGGTAGGAAAGGGTAAATGCCATAACAATTTACCAGTCCTTATTCTTCTATTGTTGGCAGTTTCTATTGTGGCAATTGATGTTGCCTCGGTGCTAGCTAGAAAGGGAATGAGCTGGAAATACAACACATATATGACACACACATGAGCGATCGCTTGTTGTAAACAAGTTTTTCCTACTAAAAAGTGAAGAAGCGTGAACGTCGGAAAGGCATTTTGAGGACCAAAAGCTGCCGCGACGAGATGAACCGTGTGCGTTGGCACTTAGACTAGATCAAGCCATTTGCTATCTCAAATGGGCCACTGAAACGTCAAAAAGCTATGACGAAAAAAAGGGACAAAGCTAGTAAATTCTGGGAAATTTAAATTCTAGAAAAAAATGCTTATGCAGGTCCCCGACGGAATATTATTCAATCCCTATATCGATTATTCATGTGAATAGTCAGAGCTGCCACATACCACTTTAAATTCAGAATTGAATAGAAATTCAGAACTGATTCGAACATCTGACATCACTAAAGTTCGAAGGAAAAATGAGACAACCATAGTCACGCTGTCCCATATTTTTGCTATGGAATTGTTCGAGTGCCGCGATCTAGTAGTACGATATCTGTGGCTGTTACCATAGAATAAGGAATATATAGAAAAAACTCTGCCGAACAAATTTTTGACAAATTTCCCCTTCGAAGGGGGGAAAATGTCCCTATCATTCACTAGCTACGGCCTAAAAGTTAATTACTTTTAGACTAGGGAGCACGAAGCAGAGAGATGGAGGAATCGAATAGATATTTTTTTCGTGTTACATCGGATCCTCTTGCTGCATCTCACAGTGGAAAAATTTTCTCTAAAAATTTGTTCTAAGAGTTTTTTCTCTAGATTATTTGTTCTCTGCTATTACAGTACCACAGAACTCCCTCTTAAATGTGTGACAACTTTTATGAACAATCCACAAGTCATCGCTTGAGTATTGTTTTGACGTATTCGCCAAAATCGATTTTTTGAGAATTTTGGCGTTTCATAGGTTTGTGGAATGCTCTACAGATTGTTGAAATGCGGTTTCAAAAACAAGTACTGGTTACTAAGATATTCGTCCTTGTTTCACGTATATTTAGGGTGACCATACGTCTCGAAATCGCCGGGATGGTCATGGATTTGGAAGTGTTATTCCGACGTCTGGAAACTAAACATTTGTCTCGGATTTTTCAAATTAGTGTAATAATTTTTCAAACGCCAGAAAAAACGATTACTAAATATGCAAAACGAACTGTATTTTGGGTAGTCATTGCTCCAGAATAAATTTTTATTTTCGCCTGCGGCACATTTTTTCAACATTTTTTCACAAATGGCGTATTATATCAAAAGATTTGGACTTCGGCGCATTTCTTTTTGTTGGTATTTTTACCATTTCAGTTGCGACTATTTAAAAAACGCCAGGAGCGCGAAAATTTGAATGAAATTTCTATGTTCAGGCATAGTTCAGGCTAAACTTCAGGCCAATCGGCTAGGTAGTTTCCCCGCGAAAGGGTAACATAGTGCAAAAACTAAGTTTCGAAATCACTTTACCCCCTCCCCTTACTCCCCCTCGCGCTACTTTTCCGTATGCCTATGTTGGAACCAGAACTACCACAGACACTCATGCCAAATTTCAAGTCAATCGGTTCAGCCATTTTTGCGTGAAAGAGGAACAGACACAGACAGACACCAACTCATTTTTATATATTAGTATGAGTATGATTTGATTAGCCTTTCCGCTCGCTTGTTTATACTTTTTGGTCTTCGAATATATATTCTTGATGGCTGCAGAATCGAATTCAGCGACCCCAAAAAACCTCCAGATTAATTTTTTTCCGGAAAAGTTGCGGAAAACGATAATCACGTTATCTTTACAGGACCTTTGCTTATCCTTGCAAGGACAAAATAGTAAAAATATTGTATTGTTTTTTTTTGCACAAAAAATTTTAAGTCAATCGAATGAGTGAAATTATATTGCAAAATTTGACCCTGACTGACAGACAGACAGATACGAAGGCAAGCAAAATAAAAAAACTAACTTTTGGGGAAAAAATTAAAAAAAAATACATACGATAAAAAAATTGTAGTGATTTTGACGCTTTCATAAAAACATGAAAAAAAAAATAATAGAAATATTTGTGGGAGAAACCCAAATTTTGGTCTCACTAAATCTATTAACAAAACTAGTTTTTGTGACAATTAAAAAAAATCTATCGGTTAGATTTGACATACAGTTTGTGTCAAAAGAAAATAACCGCATTGTATGCCAGCTGCTTAAAATTGTAGACAGGCTTTTCGGCGAGATGCGTCTTTATAATCCTCCACATATTTTTGATGGGGTTGCCATCTGGGTATTGGGAGGGCCAGTCCATCGTCGTGACGTTACTTTCCTTTTTCTAGGTCTTGCAGATGCGGCTCGGGTCATTATTTTCGTGTAAGACCCAATCTTCGTTTTTCCATGTAAACATCTTCTTCACCGATTTCAAAAATCCACGCTTGTAAATTTTGACCATTTTCTCGACGTTTCTTTTATGGAATACTTTTCTTTATAAATTTAACCCCCTTTTGTTGCTTAATTTAAGACATAACGTCTAACATTGGAGAATAAATTTATATCGTGATAATTACATGAATTTAAGTCAATTGAAGAGATTTATATTCGAAATCTGAACATAAGATACCATTAATTACAAAAGGATATTAAATAATGAAATGCTGTGAAACGTAAATATCCATGAATAGGATAAAATCTGGTCTCCGCCCCGCACAGCAAAATTTGTAATTTTATACGAATCAAAGGCAACAATTTATTCACCCTGTAATTTTCGCTTTTGACTTAATCGATTTTCCAATTAGGTAAGGATTTTATTGTCAGGGTTAACGAGACGTAATCTATACCAATTTGGTAAGTGCTGGTGTCTGGAGCCAGTTTCGTAAGAACTTGTTAAGCATCTTTGATCTTGGGAAAATTTAGTAGCAATATGTATTAGGAAAGATAGACTTTGCTCAGATCTTTATGAATTGAAATCATAAATGTAAACTTGTTTCAAAAGGTAATAATAGTATAGCATCGAATTTTACTCTAAAAGTTAATAATAAATTTCCTTTTTATTAGACATTTTAATTAAGGTTATCAAACATAAAAAAAGTTTTCCCACACTGAAAAAAAGGAATGTTCCCCGCAAACGAGATTTGACGCAAACAATATGCATGTTTATTACAAACAATACAAAAATGTTTATAGTAACCAATAATAATGGTTATCTGCAACACTTGAAAATATACACAATTGAAAATATGCTCAACATATTCAATATTAAAACATTTTCCTTATTTACACTAGCACATTATTTAAAAATCCAGATTTACACTATTTTTCACCAAAATTAAACATTCAATCACTAATAAAAATTTTTCACTAATTTTTTTGACAGTTCAACAAAATTGCAATTTTTAATTTATAAACAAGAATTATTTGCAACAAAGGAAAATTATTCTGGCCCAACACTTATTGTTTATTACTAACAGTTTCAATAATCATAGTTCACCACAAATATTTTTGTGTTTTTCACAAACTACTTAAATTTAAAGTTTTTGTGTTAAACAATATAAATATTTCTAAGAAAAAATATAGTGTTTCTGATAAATATTTTAAATTTCATAAATGGCTTCATCAAAAGTGTTTGTCACAAACGACAAAAAGTGTTTAAGACAAACACCGAATTTTTTAATCTGAACAAAAATTGTTTTTTTGAAGTATTAAACGTTTGGAATAAACATTATTAAACAATAATTGTTGTCAACGAACATGTCCTGTTTGCTATAAAAAATTATTATTTCACAGAAACATATAATTATTACTGCAAACACTGAATTGATGTTCGCAAACACTTTCCAAACATTCCTTTTTTTCAGTGCAACGATGTGAAATTTGAAATTTTAACACTTTCATCTAATTCTAGGGTTTACTTGGACAACCAAATAAGAGAAGCTACACAGGAAAAGTAGACTCGGAGATATTGAAAAACAATTAATAAATATGGGCTGCATTTCTTTCAAAATTTTTATGTAAAATTATTTTTTTTAGTGAACTTATTTTTTTTTTCATTTTACCCTTTTTAGTCGCCATTTTGATTTTCCGGAGTTATTTTTCAAAACTCTTAAGGTAGAAATAGATGCTGCGATTATCGTACCGACTTGTGTTGGACCGATATCGGGCCGACGGTTGTATACAGCACACACACGATACGATTTACTTGCGATTTTGATCGAATAATCAGTTTTTACTAGCAAATATCACTCGAACAACACAGCACAGTTGTGAAATAATATCATATCGACGGTTGCATGGCATACCACAAACGATACAATCTGCCGCATGCGACCGCAGGTTTTGGCTCAGCGACGTACGACCATATCGGGCCCAACCGTCATTTCGTGCGCACACACGATACAATTATCGCATGCAACCGCAAATCGGCCCGACGATTGTACCGACCATCGCAGTGTCTATTTTCACTCTTACATTCAAGACCTCATCTGATTGGGACGAACGAGTTAAGGTAGAACCAGAAACATACGTCCGTGCGTGCGACATGATTTTGTTCTGGCATCTAGTAGTTGTCACCGCGTCTAAAAGTAGAGACTGAGCCTACTCTACGCGGCAAGGACTCGGCAACGCGTCTGAGCAATGCGCAATTATACATTTACTCATATAAATGCGTACTTTTTACCCTCACCGCGTGGGTGCCGCACGCACGAACGCGTAATTGTGGTTGAGGCTTTATTCGTTTGCATTTGTCGTCCGCCATTTTGTTTTTACCTTTTTAAAAGATTTTTTTTACCTTGACTTCGGATCTGTCTGTTGTGATTGTTTGTTTGTCTCTCTGGGTCAAATCTTGCAATATAATTTTGACGCACTTCCATCCGATTGACTTAAAATTTGCACACATACGTAAGTCCGATGACAATACAATATTTTCACTACTTCGACTTTGTAAGGATAACCTAAGATCCTGTAAGGATAATGTGATTGTCTTTTTCTTGAATTTTTTACTGAAATTTTCCTGAAAAAATTTCATCTTTTTGGACCTCAAAAAAGGTTTTTGGGACCCGGAACTCGATTCTGACGTTAAGAAGTCTGTAAGGATAACGGAAGGTTCTGTTAGGATAACGCGACTATCCGTTTCCTTAAATTTCTGGGAAAATTCTCATCTAAGGGTGTTTGGGATCGCTGAATTTGAATTTGAGTCAAAAGGTCCGTAAGAATAACTCAAAAGCAAGGATGTGTATTCGAAGACCGAAAGACAGACGTCATTTAGGATTTTTGGTTATAATAATCAAATACAAAATTACTAAAAAGCGTAAAATAATAAAAAAAAATTAAAAAGAAATCTTAAAAAAGCTTGTGGGGCCTATTGCGGTTATCGATATCTATTCGATCGACCATCGTTGGCCGGAACGATCGAAAAACAATTTGGTATTGCGTAAGGTTCATCGTTCAAGCAATCGCTATTGTGAATTTTTTAGTGTTTGACGTTTGGGAATTCACATTGTTGAAGTTATTTTAATGTTTAAAAATGACTTCAACGCAGAAAATACAATATTGTGCTCCCTTAAAACATAGAGGAGGTGGATAACAATGGCCATATGAGCGAAATTACACCAGAAGACGGTTTTACAAACCAACGTCAAGGCGAAAATATTAAACACCGAATGTTGAGTTCTTTGAATTGACCAATATTTCAAATCTTTGTGAATAAAACAGTTTTTAAGTTCATTTTTTATTTAAATTATTTTTATACCACTTTGGTCTTATTTATCTTCATTTTTTCAACCAATTTTTATATTGGATTTTTGATCGAGGTTTTGATCAAGATATTCCTCATTAATAATTTCCTTATGTGTACAAATACTTCCATTTTATTATTAGCCTCTAATTTTGATAAAAAAAAGTAATTGCAATACTTCACCGATCGCTAACTTGACATAAACTTCATCGAACGATCAAACAAATGTCATCGTTCCCAACTGAACGATTTTATCGTTCACGAACGATAAAATCGATGATCACAATACCGATTTTTCGATTTGACATTTTAACGATCGATTGACGAAGCTCACAATAGGGGCCTGTATTTAAAAACATAACAAAAGCTATAATTGCCAATCTGGCAATTATTGAAAACCCGTATGGTGATTTAATTGAACGGCGTATCAAAATTTCATTTGAATTCAAATTTTCCAATAAGATTTTTTTAAAACTTGTTCCAATCGGATTTTGATGTATGGGAGTTTTATGTAGAATAATTTTCTAAATAACTTTTGTTCTTGCACTTTTTTGATAACATGTACCGTTTTTGAGATATTTGCAAAAATCGTTTTCATTCGTATGGGGGGTACCCCCCCTAATGGTCCATTTTTACCCATTAACGAACTTAGCCTCGCATTTTACGAAAAAAGAATCTGCACAAAATTTCAAGTCTCTAGCTCAATCCGTGCGCCCGCAATCCGCGCCACAGACAGACAGACGGACAGACGGACGGACATGCAAAATTCAATTTTTTTTATCATTCTAAACACACTGGTGTAATTCATTTTTTTGTGTGATGACGGGATCTTGGCGTTACAAACGGTAAGGCAAAGTTAATATACCCTTTGGTTTCACCATACGGGTATAAAAATGTACTGAAAACGAAAAAATAATTTTTTGGGCGCTGTGTATGAGAGATAAAAGCGAGATAAATATTTGTTTTATTTTATTTTTATGCTTTTATCGGGCTTATATTTCTCATATACAGCGCCAATTTTTTTTTCCTTTTTAGTGCTTTTTTTCAAATAAAACTTTTCTTAATAGTTTTTTTTTTACTTTTTTTCTTTTTATTTTTCTCTAATTTTTGTCAACTCTGGCCGGTAGCAGGCAGACGGAGTTATGCATTGCGTAACATTACATCCTCGAAATAGCTATCTCAGATTTACCCGTGCAGATTCTTATGGCCTACTTTACTTGTTGTAAGTTTAATTTTTGAATTTCTCCCGCCACAGGTTGACACATATTTTACTTTTTCTATAGCAAGTGAACGCGCGCCTAGCACAGGCTAAATATTCCTGCAGGAAGCCAATTATGCCGTACGAAAGTCAACGACTTTTATTCAATTTTTCTGAGTGAATGTGTTTTAGTTACATTAAACAAGTTAAGTTGCATAAAGAAAAATTTTCCAAATTTTCCGAAGATTCTCACCTGAATAAGGTTTTTTCATTAGCTGCAGCACATTCTGGCTGTGAAATAGACCTCTGTACATTGGTTCGTTGTAGCTGTTGTTGTTGTTGTTGCTGCTGTAATTGTGTTTTATCAGTGACACCCGCGCCTAAATCGAACGAGAAGTCACTTTCGGACGGCTGATAGGATGTTGTCATTTGTTTCCCTGCTAAAAGTTGCTGCTGATGTTGGAGCTGCTGCTGCTGCTGCTGATGCAGTATATCCAATATCGTTCGAATATCCTTATGTAGACTAGTCTCAAGCGTATCTATTCGTTCCGTTAATTCCCCTATTTGATTTTTAATTGAGCTAAAATGGGGAATTTCAGAATTTCAAGAAATCGGATAAGAAAATTCAATTATGCACTCACCTAAGTTCTGTCGGTTTGGTACAATGGCTACTGGAATACATGTGACCTTCGCTACCATCTGGTAGGTGTGTGCGAGGATCCTTTTGTCCACAAAAACAGGTAGTTGTTGTTATTGCACTTAATGTAACTGCATCTGTCTCCGTCTGGTTATAATCCTCTTGGGCTAATTCTGATGGCGGGCATAATCCTGATATGGGGGCTAATGTGCCACCAGTAGTAGCCACACAAATCCCATCTCCAATACCACCGCCACCACCACCACCCCCTCCTCCTCCCCCTCCACCAATACCTCCTCCGCCATTGCCAACTCCACCACCCAGCGCTCCCACGATGCTACTCCGTGTTTTGTGCGTACACTCAGGACTTTCGACAGGCGAGACTGAAAGGAAATTTAATAGTATTTTTAATTTCACTATTTTTAAGGGAAAAGCAAGAGAAGCATAACGGAAAACTTAATTGGAACAAGTCCACAAAAGTTTTCATTGAATAATAAAAAAAATGTTAAAATAAGGATATGATAGGATGCTGGCATTATGAAATTTCAAAACAAGGATATAATAATAAAATTTTTGTGGCTGTGATAGTTAAAATGAAATTAAGACAAAAGATTGTTTCTATTCTTTTGAAAAACCAACGACAAAACTTTTTTTCGTCATCACATCTTTTTATTTTACGTCTATTTCATACGCAGGGCAAGTTTTGCCATGCTGCTTGCAGGTCAACCAAAAACAGTTGGTTTTGATGAGAAAATAAGAAACTCCTGCTGTTGCCCTGCTGTTTTTAAAATTAATAGGTTTTGAAATGTCGTAAAATAGCTTTTATTTATTTGCCCTGCATTTCATATGTTGCTAGTTATTTTTTATTTAAATGAGATTTTCCTTTTAAATATTGAGGATCGTCATAGTAAGCAAGCTTTAGACTTTTTTTTTAATTTTTCAGTGATTGATATAACAGGGCCTTGATAATAGTTATATTGGGCTGTAAAATCAAATTATTCTGTGCCATGCTGGAATATGAAATGCCCCGCAATTTGCCCTGCGTATGAAATAGACGCTTTTATTTTACCGTGAATTTTTTTTTTGAAAATCCCTTGACACATAAATGCATTAAATAAATTATTGTAGGGTTCCTTATTTTAACCTTTTTTCATAATTCATTTAAAAAAATTAAACACACGTAAAATAAAATAAATGAAAGATAAAACCAATTGAAATAAGCACCAGTTTGATGAGAATGTTGCTTAAATGTTCTAAGATCTGGTGGTCTACATCGTTTTATGAGTTTTGCTGTTGCTGTTGTTGTGCTACCTGAACGAAGTGAAATGTTATCAAATAAAGTAAATTTATATAAATAAAAAAATCACAATCAGTTGAAATTTTTACTATTTGCCAGAGTTTTGAAAGAACTTTTCGAATTTTCTGTTAAATTCTAACAAAATATCAGTCGTGATCAACATAAAACTTTCTTCTCCAATATTTCGTTTCGGCAAAAATATGCAAAAAATAATATTTTTTTAAATATCTCGAGAATCGTTAAAGATACATAAAAACCGTTAAAGTAAAAAATATATGTAGAAAATTTTATTTTCTTTGAATTTGCATTTGTCCTCGAAAGCGCATAGTTTTTCAGAAACTTTCAAATAACCTAATTTTTTTGAAATATGTTAAGAACCGTTAGAGATACGTGAAACCCGTTAAACCAAAAAACGCAGAAAATGTTATATCCTTTAAATTTTGCTATATTAATTTTTTCCCAAAAGCGCATAGTTTTCGCAAAATTTTCAATACCCTTTTTTTTAAATATCTTGAGAAGCTTTTTATAAAAATCTTGATAACCTCAGAGATACATAAAAACCGTTAAAACAATAAATGTGGAAAATTTTATAATAAAATTGTATAATAATAAAGGGTCTTTCAATAAGGACATAACAATTTTAATAAAAACGCACCCTAAAACTTTTTTTATGATCTGGCAATGCTAAAATGTCAATCAAGGTTTACATTTTTATCATGGTGAAGTTCACGAACGAGCAATGCCACACAGCTGGTCAAACAATTGATCTATTGAAGGAGAAGTTCGGTAATCGTGTAATCTCGAGAAATGGTCCGGTCGAATGGCCACCTCGCTCATGCGATTTAACGCTGTTGGATATCTTTTTATGGGGTTATGTTAAGTCGTTGGTTTATGCCAACAAGCCAACAACGTTAGAGGAGCTCAGGAACAATATCGAACGCGAAATTGCCAACGTTCCGGCCGATATGTGTGGAAGAGTGGTGGAAAATTGGCTCCAAAGAATCAATCAGCAAACGTGCTCGCGGTGGCCATATGAACGACATCGAATTTCAATATCTTGACGTAAAAACCGTTAAAAAAACGTAGAAAATTTTATATTCTTTAAATTTTGTCATATTAATTTTTTCCCCAAAAATTGTAGAGAGGTACCCGTTATAGCTACCGTTACTTTTCCAAAAAATGGTAGTTAGAAGACTGCGATTTTCGTAAAACTAATTTACAAAAAATTTTAAGTCGTTAGCTCAACGCGTTCTCGAGTTTTTAAGATATATAAAACGGACAGACCGACAGATGCACGGACATCCTTAAAATTTGGCCTGAAATGGATTTCGTTTTTCTCAGAAAGTTTCTACATTCCCCCACTTTCGAGTCCGTCACCGTCATGAATACAATACTTTTCCTCTATAGCAGAGGAAAGCAAAAATAGTGGAGTTATGTTGAAATTGTTTCTATGTCATTTTTTGTCTGTAACAATAATTTAAAAATAATATAAAAATGCTAAAAATTTCAACCACTTGACTTGAAAAGAAAAAAAAATTTATTATCTATGTTGATCTAAACAAAATCAAAATTCGATTTTTTTGTGATAATCAAAAGATAATTTCCTTAAGGCCAGGGCACCAATCATGTATTGCGACGCGTCTCTGTCTTTCGACTTCGACGCAGCTTTTAACTCTTAACTTCGCCATATCAGCATCTTCAAATTTCCTGGAATGACAGTCAGAATCACGTTTCGATTCATAGTGACGATCCGCGAAATTTCAAGCTGCAGATATGGCGAAGTCAAGAGTTAAAAGCTGCGTCGAAGTCGAAAAACAGAGACGCGTCGCAATACATGATTGGTGCCCTGATTAAACTTGAAATCAAAGTTGCAAGATTTTGGTCTTTAGGAATATTGCGTCAGTACAAATTAAGTCAGAAACTAAGTTGCAAAAAATTTGAATTTTTACAAATCTAATTTCTGCAATAAATTTGTACAAACTTTATTCAAAAGTCTCCTGGTTCATTTTCTTTGCAAAATTTTCATACCTGTTCGATTGCTAAAAATTTGCCTCGATTGATCTCCTTCTCTGTCCGTATCACTGGCATTTCCTGGCGATAGTCTATCATTGGGATTTTCACAGATACTCCTTGGTCTCGTGTGAAGACCACTTCTGCGAAAAATCATTTTTAAATTTATAAAATTGTGAAAACTAGCGCAAAATTTGAGACCATTTGCATACAAAATCTGTATCATAAACATTAAATTGCGGCGTAACTAGGGGATGTTTAAAGCCTTTAAATTTTCGGTCTTCAAATGCTCTGTTCTCAAATTTTCGGTCATCAAATTTTCGGTTTTTAAATTTTTGGTATTCAATTTTCTGTCTTTAAATTCTCAGCCTTCAAATTTTCGGCCTTCAAATTTTTGGCTTTCAATTTTTCGGTCTTCAAATTTTTTGTCTTTAAAATTTTCGATCTTTAAATTTTTTGTAATCAATATTCTGTGTTTACATTTTCGGCCTCCAATTTTCGGTATTCAAATTTTTGGAAATTTTCAATCTTCAAATTTTTGACCTTCAAATTTTCAGTGTTTCACTTTTCGGACCTTCAATTTTCAGTCTTCAAATTTTTGATGTTGAAGTTTTCGGTTTTCCAATTTTCGCTCTTAAAAACTTCAGTTTTCAGATTTTCGGTCACAAAGTTTTGGTTCCGTATAAAAGGCTCATAGATTTTCAGGCGTTAAAAGAAGATTTAAAAAGGATTTTTAGTTTCAAGGTGCCTCTAAAAGCTCTTCTTGAAAGGCTCAACATTTATAGTTACGCCATTGACCTATTTTTCATACAATTTCTATATTTTTTGAATGCAAAGGATCTTTATAGAGAGTTTACATCCTTGGCGAATGTACGCGAATAAATGTTTGGCGCGAGTTTCGGAAGACGAGAGTTTCATCCAGATTCTTGCGAATTTACCATCCAGAACATCCAGAGTTCAGTACTTAAATACTTTCACTTAATGGAAGATAAAGAACTCAAGACATTCTCCCGTACGGCATGATTCGCGTACACTTGCCAAGAGTGTGGAGCAGTTATTACAAAGGCATTTTTAGATTTAGTGTTGGTGTTTTTAATAATTTTGTTCATATTTTTATTGAGTTTTTGGGTTAAAAAGTATTATTTTTTTATTTAAAGTTAAAAAATTGAACTGTTAATAAAATTTTCACATAAAAAAAACTCACATATTAACAACACTGAACACTAATTCGATATTAATTACAAATAAATCGTTTTTTAAATTTTTATATACTCACAGCCTAACCGATCTATCACTATTACTTCTGTCTCTATCATTTGGTGTGGCTCTCATAAATCTATGTCTTAACTCTACACCGGCTTGTTCGTCCTATTTTTTAAATGATGTCAATTTAAAAAAAATCATTTTCGATTTTTTTTAGTGTTTTGTTGAATTTGTTTCGGGATGCCATTCATTTGTTGTTAGAGACAGTTTTTTTTGTGGAAGAAACGATCCGGTAATAACATTTAATACATAAAATAAAAAAGAAAGGAAAATAACAACAATAGTATTGGTAATAACAGTATTTTGTACAAAATATTTTTTTTAATACGCTCGAATCGAGCGTGACATCAAAAAAAAAAATATGTATATTTTTTTTTGCCTAATTTGAAGTGATTGCGCGGTTACTACGAGCATTAAGAACTTAAAAGTAATTCTGTTAATGATTAACCCTTGTTTAAATACAGGTAACTTTCATATCCGTCAGTTGGACAAAAAATACCCGAATTTTTAGTGTGGATATTTCACGTGGTAAGAATTTTATAAACCAGGGGCCCTGGCCCTATCACCGGACACGATATCATTGGTTGGAATTGTAAATTTAATGTTGTTAATGTTTTATATCAATAACGACATTAAATTTTTGATTCGCGACAATCGTATTGTGTTCGGTGATAGGGCCCCAGGTCAAATGTGCAATCTTTAAATTGCGCAAAAGCCGAACCTTCGCAAACAAAACCGCGATAAGAAAATACGCGCTATTTAAATTCCGCGTAATGACTGAATATAACTGTATAATAGGATTTTTTTGACTTTTGGGGTTTTAAACAAGAGTCAATCCTTGAAGTAGTTTTTCTCTAATATATGTAGAACAATAAATGTTTTTTTAACTTGTTGACAGCCCTTTCTGCATTTCTCATTTTCCGTACGCCACAATTTTCCACACTCAACAATCAATTCCACTACGAAGGGATCAGAGAATTTGATATTTTAAAAAAACATTGATGGAATTTGTAAAATATGAAAACTTGCAAAGAAATCTCGTTAGATATTAAGGCGTGGTTTCCACTTGGGAAAACTTGCAGCAGTTTTGCTCTCAGCGAGTCATTTCGGAAATTTTGAGAAAAGGATAATCACGTAATCCTTAAAGGACCTTCCCTTATCTGTGCAAGGACGAAGTAGTGAAAATGGGTTAAAATTAGATTGCAAGGTTTGACCCTGACAGACAAACAGACAGACAGATACGAAGGCAAGCTAAATAAAAGCTCTTAAAATATATAAGTTGCATCGGAAAGTAATTCAAAGTATTTTTTTAATACAATTTTTTTCTACTAGCAATACATTTCCAGGTGGGTTTGGGTCTTTTTTAATTAAGTTTCGAAATTCTCGCGCTGCCCGCGTTTACATTTATAGTAAACCATGAATCAATCGCAACATTTGTGAATTTTTCTGAAACTCATGAATTGCCACTTTGTAGAGTTTGTGAATGAATTGTGAAACAAGACGTCGTAAAGTGGATGTTGCCAACCATCAAGTCAAAACATAACAAAAGCTATAATTGCCAATCTGGCAATCATTGGAGACCCGTATGGTGCTATTCGTATCAAAATTCGAACAGTTGTACCAAAATTCCACTTTGAAGTCAAACTTTCCAATAAGATTTTTTAAAAACTTGTTCCAATCGGATTTTGATGTATGGAAGTTTTATGTAGAATCATATCCTAAATAACTTTTGTTCTTGGACTTTTTTGATAAGATGCACCGTTTTCGAGATATTCACAAAAACCGTTTTCGTTCGTATGGGGGGTACCCCCCCTAATGGTCCATTTTTGCCCATTAACGAACTTAGCCTCGCATTTTACGAAAAACGGATCTGCGCAAAATTTCAAGTCTCTAGCTCAATCCGTGCGCCCGCAATCCGCGCCACAGACAGACGGACAGACAGACAGACAGACGGACGGACAGACGGACAGACAGACAGACAGACGGACGGACATGCAGAAATTAATTATTTTTATCATTCTAAACACACTGGTGTAATTCATTTTTATGTGTGATGACGGGATCTTGGCGTCACAAACGGTAAGGCAAAGTTAATATACCCTTTGTTTTCACCATACGGGTATAAAAAGTAGTGAGAATTTAAGGCATCTTGGTCACTATATAAACTCTTTATTAGAGCTCGTGATGATCTTGTTAGCACCAAGCAGTAGCGCTTATTATTTATATAGATTTCGGTACGGAAAGTTGAGAAAAAAATAAATATAGTGTACCACCAGGTGAGGATTTTTTTCTATTCAAAGCTAAGCTAACCACGAAAATACTTCTTTTTAACAATCTGCATGCACACTTCTAAACATTGCTAATTTTAAATTTTATTAATATTCCGATAAGGAGCTGTCCATAAATTACGTAACGGTGATATTAGCTTTTAGGACACCCTCCTCAGGGCAGAGAAGAAATAATCTAGAGAATAAACTCTTAGAACAAAGTTTTAGAGAAAATTTTTCCGCTGTGAGATGAAGCAAGAGGATCCGATGTAACACGGAAAAAATTATCCATTCGATTCCTCCATCTCATTGAATAGATACGACGAGAAATGTTCTCTTTGCTTCGTGCTCCCTAGTCTAAAAGTAATTAACTTTTAGGCCGTAGCTAGTGAATGATAGGGACATTTTTCCCCCCTTCGAAGGGGAAATTTGTCAAAAATTTGTTCGGCAGAGTTTTTTCTACACTCTCGAAAAAATGGAGTCGATTACGCACCGAAAGGGAGTTTGAGGGAGTCCATCACCTATTGGAGAAAATCGAGCACCGGGCTAGGGAGTTCACAACAATTCCTTATGGGTGTTAATTTTTAACAATTTTTCGGTGTTAAACCAACTTATTAGATGGCCCAAAAAAACCTCGCAAATTCTCTTTTTTTGCAAGCATTTGAGATGTTTTGAGTCTTTTTCGTGTTTTCAAAGTTAATATTGACTGTTAAACAACTTTTCTTGTATGCCTTTGCCGGGGGTCGAACATGGGACCTCTCGAATCGTAAACCATTTGCCTTCCTAATAGGCTGTTGAAGCCAATTGGCAAGCTTCTTCTAAACGTGAACACCCTTTACAATTAAATAACTGCTAAAAGGAGTTGTAGTGAATTTTTGACTCCTTTTCGGAGTTCATTTAAAATTTAGGTCAAAACGGTGTTAAATTGAATATTTAGCTCCGTAAAATAAAAATTTAAAAATAACTCCGCGCTACGGTGTTAAACTTTTAGCTATGTTTTCAGGCGGAGTTAATTCGTCCCCGGATTTTTTCGAGAGTGTATATATTCCTTATTCTATGCTCAGGGTCACACTTTTTCGAGATTTGATATACAATTAAGTGTCGCCGTCATACCACCGCAAGCCCCTCGCCAAAAAGGTGTGACGTATTATATGGACAGCTACTTACTTATCTATATTTTTTTTTAAATTTGTAAGAAGTGGAAAATGTGAAAATTCGAATGCTCTAAAATCTAGTTGTGATGCTCATTAACTTCTTAGAAATTTTATTAAAACGGACAATATTGATCGCATCGAAAAATAAAAAAGGGCGAATATTTTAATATAAAAACGTATCTAAAATATTTTAAAAACTTTTGCTAAGGAGTTAAGTTTAAGAAAATAAAAATAAAAGTCTTTTGTAGTGTTAATAGAAATTACAAATTACTTACGTCTCGCATATTGTACGTTATTACTAAATTATTTACAAAACACTCATAGAACTCTGGATAGAGATCAAGGACATCGAGAATATCCTCCCGATGGATTTTATGCAAATCACAATAAGTAAGCGCTCTAACATTGCTATTTGATTTGCCAAGCGTAGGATGAATACAGGGATTTTCACCAAAAATATCATCTTTACCTAGAATTAACAATGAGAATAAAAGAAAATTTTTTTTAAAAAGAAATAAAAAACAAATACTAATCATATTAGAGAATGTCATAAAAATTCCATAGACTTGTGAAATAGTTTTTTGAACAATGAAAACAACTAAAAATGAATTTTTTAAATACATTTTCATAATACTACATTGTCTGTAAATATTATACTAGTCGAATTATGTAGATTGCAACGCAAAATTGTAATTTTATCATTGTTTCCATTCTCTTGTCAGCCATAATCATTGTCATATTCAAATTACCTAAAATAACCATAACAACATCGTCTTTCAGTATTTCAATCGATCCACGAGATATAAAATACAAGGACGTAAGGACGTCACCCTTATGAACTAACGTATCACCAGGCGGAGCATGTGTTGTCTTAAATTTTAGCGATAAAGCTCTGAAAGAGAAAATGAAAGAAAAACGGATATAGAATGTGAATAAAACTGGGAAATTTCATTTCTTTTATATCATTTCTAGGAAAAAGGGATAAAATAATATTCGTTTTTATATTGCTGCGGAAAACCGAGTGTTTATTTATATTCAATTGTTAATAACGATAAATTTTCACATTTCCTAGAAAATTATTCAAAATTTTAGCTTTTTTATCTGGATGGATAGGATAGTAGGTTTCACATTTAACATAAAATGCTGTCTCGGGCACGTTTTAAGGGACGGTAAATGTCGGACTCGGTCAGAAATTCGCAATAATAGTTGCGTTTTTTTAATGTTCTAGAACACAGAACATTAAAAAAACGATCCAGAGTAAGTGGGAAATTTCATCGAGTTCGAATCGCAACTAACTTCACGTTGGTTACATCAGTAGGCCGTTACTGCTATATTTTCTTGATATCATCACGATTCGCTATGTCCCATGATTAAAACTATTTCGCTGTCGAACAGAACCAACGAACCACCAACACAAAATATTCAATTGAGAATAAAATGTCAGATTTATTATGTTGAAGTTAGCAGCATTTCATTACCGTATTATACCGTATAAAATTTCACTTTGTTCCAAGCGCTGTCCGAGATGAAAAGGTGGTGCAGAATTTTGTATGGACAGATTGTTTTGAACTGCTTCAGAACATTAAAAAAACGCAACTAATATCAATTTGATAAGATTTTTATCAATAAAGAAATAATGATCAACCATAGATTAGATAACTAAAGGTAAGCAACCACTGGACTTTTTATAGAACTTTTAAAATGTATGGAAAGTTCTGTAGGGATGTGAATCCTAATATAGTAACGAATGCAATTTAAAACATTTTATTAATTTTTCGACAGTCAAGCGTCAAATATAGGTGAAAAAGAAAAAAAAACCGTTTTGCATAGGGTAAGGTACGGATAGACGCCGCACCTTTCGGGAAAACCCTGTAGAATTATAATTTTTCAAAAAACACATAATTTTAAATCTATAGGATAGGTTCATCATTCAACTACATCCCTGTCAAATTTCAGAACCCTTCAGCGAATAGGAAAAGAATAGGGGAAAAATAAAAACTGTCGTACACAGAAAATAAAATGTATGTAAATATTACGAAAACGTTTGTTAATATAACGAAACCATTTGTCCCCCATGGGCCGACAACATATTTTGTTAATGGTACGATGTCAATTTTGTTAAGTTTTTGTACTTTTGTGTTTCGTTTTCGCAAAAATTTTGTTAATATTACAAATATTTTGTAAATATTACAAAAACAAATCTCTCTTGTCGATATGGAATCTCTTTCTGTTTCTTGCTTAGTGTGTGTTCATAGAATTTAATAAATGCAACTAATGAGCGGCAATTGTTTTAGTGTGATGACTTTAAAAATTAAGAGATGCGTGTTTGTTTCTGATAGTTTCTATATTGAATATTCGTATGGAGGAAATGTTTTATGACGGCCAATATGATGCGAAATGAAAATAATTTATTTTGAATGATTTTTCTTACAAAAACTTCGAACGAATGAATTCTCTCGGCGAACGTTGTTGTGTTACCTCGAAAAAATACTATTCCCGTTTAGTATTTTTCGAAAATGGGAAAAAATTATCGAAATCTGAAAAAAATGGGCATAAAAAATATTTCAAAAAAGCATTTCAACTAATGTCTAAACTAAGAAATGCTTTCCCAAAACTGATTTTTTGCATCAGTTTTATGAAAAATTATTGGAATCGCTTTAAAATCGAGTTTTTAGAACTGACGAATCGACTAACAAAATCGTCGCCATTTTTTCGTCATGCACAAGTGTGGCGCAGTTCTACTAGTAGTCTAATTACCTGCTGCAGGCATCCAAACATTAACAGCAGGGAATTGGATGCTTACAGCGGCTAATGAGACCACTAATAGAAAAGCTTGTGTATCGTAATGACGCCATGATGCAAATCAGATTTGACAAAATGTACTTCGTAATATTAACAAATTTTAGTAACTATACGAAAAAATATTCGTTAATTTTTTCGTAGTATATACAAAACTTCGGTAATATTTACGATTTTTTTTTTGTTACGCTTAACAAAACCCATTTTGTAAATAATACGACATTATTTTTTTCTGTGTACCCAGAACTGAGGCAACTATCCTCCTTCACACGGATAGATTTTGATTTTTTTAATCTCAGTTCAAAAATATTCAAACAAACTAATTAATTAACATAGTTATTATTTACTTAACGTGAACAAACAAAAAATCTGCACCAGAATAAAGCTTGTCCCGAAATAACGCGCAACGCGGCGTGGTGACAGCTGGTAGTAGAAACCATAGGTTTATATGAGTTGGTCTATAATTGCGCGCTGATCAAACGCGACAGCCGCGCGGCACCGCGAAGAGTAGGTCTAGTTTCTACTTTCAGACGTGGTGGGAAGCGGCGACATAACAGAAAGGTCACATGTGGTGAATTATGGTACTTTAATATGAATTCGGGAAGCTCGGTATATTATGTCTGCCATCTTCAAACAGTTATTTACATATTCTGAGTGTTGTAGCAAATATTTTTATCAAGTGGAAAGATGGAAAATAACTTTGAAAACGTATTCGAAACGGAAAATGGTACCAAAACATTAATAATCTTCAAATTCTCTGCGATTTGTAAGTTATGAAAACACAAATTGAGCTGTCACCGTGCCGCATCCGCACCGCGTAATTGGGGTTTAGAAAATGACTGCGACTGTCACCATGCCGCTCTGAGCTAACCGCGCCGCGCCGCGCCGCTTCCGCACCGCTCTAGCTGTGGGACAAGTTTAAGTGTCGGCCCTTGTAATCAGTTTTGGTCGACGAAAGGTTTTCTTCGACCAGTTAGTCGATCAAAAATAAGTTACATGATATTGTATAACAAAGTCATGGGCTGTTCACAACAATTTTTTTTGAGTTATGTTATTTATTTATTATCTATAATCTTTTATAATCTTTTGCTCATATCTGCTTTGGAAAGTAAAATGATAAATTAATTACCGTAAACAGCCAGGACTCGCACCATCAAACGCTGAACAAGTTGTGAGCAAATTTCGATTCAGGTGCAGACAAATATCCGCTTGCAGGCATTCCGGAAACCCTTTTAATACGGAATTCATATCGATACCATTTGTGTATGTCCAGGCATGCTGGAAATATTCTTCCAGTCGTTGGCGTAACGGATTAGGAATCTAATAATGAAAATAATTACATTAAAAGTAAATGAACAAATAATTGATATTTGAATTTATGTTGCGAAATTTAATAAAAACCTACCTGATGAAAACGAATAAATTCACGCACTCGCAGCATTTGCGTGTGATATCGGGCTGTGCCAGAGTAAAGTCTTTGAATTATCGCCGAAACATTACCGAAGATACTCGCATACATGAGAGCTGAAATTTGTTTCGAAAATATGTTTTAAGAATATATAATATTAAAATTTTCCTTTTGATTAAATTCGTTTGATCGGTCATACGGAAAAAGGGTTCAAAAAACAGCAAATTGAAAATATCAAGATTTTTTTTTATCAAATCAGATTTACTTTGATGCTCTAAATTGTTCTGAGAATCTGAACAATATTCAGTTCGCAGGTAATCTGTTTATGAAATTTATTTTCAACATTTGTGTCTATTGGTCTCAAACACGGACCTGTCAACCCGAAAGGGGTCACACCTGTAGGCTTTTTCCATACAAAATATGTGAAACGTAAGTACCTTTTCCTAAAAGCCCGCTTGACGGTATTGAATATAATTTTATACCCTTTTTGTTTATGTAATATTAAGCTACACGAATGAAGATTTTGAAAAAAAATGTATCATAATTACTTTCTTATACGTAGTATAATAAAGTACTGTACACATTTATTAAAAATTTCGAACTCTTAATTTTGTCTAAAAATTTTTTCCAGAGCACTCCTGACTTGATTGGGGCATTATTACAAAAATGTCTTTCTGTCTGTCAGTCTGTTAAGGTGCCGCTCCACATGAGAATAAATACGCGAGTAACTCTCAAAAACTCTTGAGAGTTACTCGCAGGAGGTTGTCCATTTGAGAGTTAATTTCGGAGGTTTTTGATATCTTGATTTTTTTGACATCTTGCTTTGGTGAGTTCTCGAGAGCGACTCGCAAAATTCAAACGCCGTTCGTATCTGAGTTACTCTCCGAAAGTTCAGTGGTGGCCTGTCGACTAGAGGGTAGAATCACTTTTGACAGCTCGCAGAAACTAGCTCACGAGTTTTTGCGAGTTTCCGCGAGCGACTCTCAGAGACGTGTCCATTTGCGAGTAACTGCTATCGAGAGGTTCTCGCCGGCATTTACTCTCATGTGGGGCACCTTTAGTCTATGTACAAGATTTCTCAAAAACTAATAGACCTAGAGCTATGAAATTTTACACACTTGTTTGGTCCTGGAATGAGACAATCTTATGGAATGAAACAATCTTATGGAATGGGACAAAGTTTTGATGGAAATCCGCTAACCGGAAGTAAACAAAATGGCGGCTTTTTAAAAATTGCAATTTCGTTTTTTGTTATTTACTCCGAAACTACGCGATTTTCAGTAGTCTTCAGTTAACATTTTCTATATCTTTGTATTTTATTAGAACTACGTATCTCAAGCCATTATCGAAATATACCGTTATCGAGATAGACCGTTATTCCCAAAAGATCAGTTTTTTGTAATTATCTCGAAAAAAAACTACTTTTTGCTATTTGTCCTTCAACACAAATTAATGAAACTAGTATTTCCACAATTTGGTCGTTCACTATTATCCGTTATCTTTTACCGTTATTAAGATATTTTCCTTAAAATGTAAAAAATAGATTTTTGCGAATTGTAAAAATAGTTGAAGGAAGAATAAAGGTATCAAAATTCTCCACATTTTTTCCTTCTACCGTAAATCGCTATCTTTGACCGTTATTGAGATATTTCAGATTTTGTGAAATTAAAATTCATATTTTCATATAAACTATTTTTTTTTTCATTCGTCGGGTTATAGTGTAAACGTATATTTCGCAAGAACGTAGATTTTGTATAAGAAAGTCATGTGCTGTTCACATTAGATATTTTATTTTATTTCTCGGGTGTTTCGTACTTTGATTAAAAGAAACTTATTTCTGGAATATTTTATTAGAGATACGTAAAAACCAAAAAGCGCATAGTTTTCGATAAATTTTCAAAAAAACGTATTTTTTCAAAATAATAAAATAGTATGGGATGTACCCGTTACAGCTAACGTTACTTTTCCAAAAGTTGATAGAAAACAAAAAGTTGATAGGTTATCATTTTCTTCAAATTTTGCGGATAAAAATCTTATCTGTGGGTTTTTTGGGTCGCTGAATCCGATTCTGACTTAAATAAGTCTGTGAGGACAATGAGATATCCTATAAGGATAAAGTGTTTATCGTTTTCCTCAAACTTTTTGGAAAAAATCTTATCTGTGGGTTTTTCCGGTCGTTGACCCCGATTCTGATATTAAAAAGTCACTAAGGGCAATGGAAGGTTCTGTAAGGATAACATGATTATTCTTTTCCTTAAACTTACTGGAAAATTATCTCGTTGGAGGTTTTTGACGTCGCAGAATCGGATTCTTAAGTCAAAAAGTTCATAAAGATATCTCAAAGGCAAAGATATATATCCGAAGAATAAAAAGTATATAAAAAAACTAACAAATGTTCTAATATTTACACTTTGTAAAATGTACTAAAAAGTATTGTACAAAACAAGATTTCCTGAACTGGTTACGTGGGAATGATCCCAATAGACACAATTTATTATCAAGAAACAAATTTAAATCGTTTTTTTTGATTACTAAAAACAAAACTTAAAATATCGGTATTATATATACTAAAATATTCATGTATTCAACATTAAGATATCCTATTAGTAAATTCTTATCTGATTAAAATCTCTTCTTTGTTACACAAATTTACATCATTAAAATTTATTTATGCAAACATTGGATAAATATTATATAAAAGCTTTCAGTTGGATAAATTTAATACCTTTGCTATTTTGTACGTTTCAATTTGTGATGCTTCTTAAATATATTTTAATTGAAAATACTTACATCCGACTAGCATAACGCAAATTGTAAAAATCTTCTCAGCGTCCGTATTCGGGGCCACGTTTCCGAATCCCACTGACGTAAGTGATGTGAACGTGAAGTATAGTGCGGTTATATAACGTGACTGGAATTGGAAAGGATATAAAAATTCAAGTAAAATAATAGCATAGGGGAAACTGGGGTGTTCTGGACCACGGGGAATTGCGGACCAGCGTCATTTTGTTTCCCCTAGTAGTGGTTGGTAGCTGCAAATAACTGTAATCAGTTTGCCTCATGTTAAGCTAATTTTCCTAACAGTACTCGACTTGTGTATACGCACTATCACCTCGCTTCGATAGCAAATAGAAAAGTGATACTTCGAAATTTTTTTTTTCACTTTGTGTTTCGCTTAAATTTAACCACATTTTTCGAGAATCAACTCAAGTAAATATATTGATAATATTCACGGAGCCTTAAGCATTCGACACTGACAAAAAATTTTGCATGAAGTTTGCATTGTGTTACTAATAGCTGCCATATTGTAAAAAAGAGCGTTCGGGGAATTGTGGACCACTTTTGTCGGGGAATTATGGACCACTCAATTCTTGACATTTGACAAGCAAACTTCGTGTATTTGATGCATATAAGTGTTTTTTCATGCAAAAACACAGCATTAGATTTTCGGCAATCATCATACTAATCATACTAATATATAAAAATGAGTTGGTGTCTGTCTGTCTGTCTGTCTGTTCCTCTTTCACGCAAAAACGGCTGAACCGATTGACTTGAAATTTGGCATGAGTGTCTGTGGTAGTTCTGGTTCCAACATAGGCATACGGAAAAGTAGCGCGAGGGATGGGGGGAGTAAGGGGAGGGGGTAAAGTGATTTCGAAACTTAGTTTTTGCGCTATGTTACTCTTTCGCGGGGAAACTACTGAACCGATTGGCCTGAAATTTGGCATAGATGTTCGTCGCGGGTCCAGCACCAACATAGACCCATTAAAAAGTAGCGCGAGGGGTGGGAGAAGTAAGGGGAGGGGGTAAAGTGATTTCGAAACTTAGTTTTCCCTCTATGTTACCCTTTCGCGGGGAAACTACTGAACCGATTGGCCTGAAATTTGGCACAGATGTTTGTCGGGGGTCCAGCCCCAACATAGACCCATTAAAAAGTCTTTAAATTCTTTCCGGTTTTCTTCGTATTTTAAAATTTAGACAAAAAGCTTAACCCGGCAATGACGGGTATACAAGCTAGTTTCTAAATCGGCCGTTTTGACATCGCCAGAGGATGTAAATGACCTTCGTGAGAAGGCTGATATGAAGCGAAAGAGATTGGAGAGAAAAGGTGATAAACCATAATCGAAAAAGCAAAAAGATCGTGTCAAATCGAAGACATCACAGAAGAAACAACCATCTTCAACCTATTGTGAGGTGGAAGAATACATCGATTTCTGCATAATTTGTAAGAAAAATATGCCAAAAAAAATGAACCGCCGAAATACCATCCATTGCAACGTGTGCGACCGAGCTGTTCACTTGGGATGCTCCGGAATGACTGCAAGTTACTGGACTTGAGAACATTGCGTTTCGGACTGATTTTCATTGCAATTTTTCACTTCATTTCACTTTGTCTGTTATATAATAAATATATGAATCAAAAAAAAAAGTTTGTCTATCACATTTTTCCATTTTTAATCGATTTACAAAGTGGTCCACAATACCCCGAGATTTTTCAAAATCGCAAAAACGCCATTTTTGCGCCAACTGATAAAACTTGTATAATTTAATACAATTTGACCGAACCGCTGTGACCCAAAGAGAGGTTATTTATCGTACTACAAATTCAAGCTTTGAAATTTTCAGAAAAAGTTATTTTTTTGCGAGTTTTTAGCCAAAATGAAAATGCGGTCCAGAATACCCCACCTTCCCCTACTAATGTGTTTAGCACAAGACAATCCGTAAACTCACTCCCGGCTATAAAATATTTGGGGAAAAAACATTCAAAAATGCGTAAATTCCATCCAGGATTTTGCTTTTTTCTACAAAGGACTTTCCAGAGGACTTTTCTTTTTATAGCTGGGTGTGTGTATTATGTGGTTACGCTGCTAGTGTGTGTGTTTGAGACTAACCTTTATTGATGGACCTCCGGTATTATTTGGTAAATAATGTTGTTCGGTGTCCCTCGCAAGGTTATCCAGCCACCCCACTTTGGCCTTCAAAATTGGTCGTTCAGCGTTTCCGATAGCGTACCTACGGATAGAATTAAAAGTTTCTTAAGAATAAAAGCGAAAAGATTACAGCCCTCTTAGTAAAATAGGGCAAAGGAGGTGAAACTACAGCACGATTAATGTTTAAAGTTCAAAATTAATTGCGTTTTCCGTCTTCGTGGTTGTTATTCAAATTTTCTGTTTAATTATCAGGCTTAAAGTTTTTTTAAACGGGTTTTACAATGTTTTAAAATCAATTTACCATATGCACGCTAACCAGTGAGCGATTAGGGCAAATGTTGCCATAAGTAGGACAAGTACAGCGGCACCATATTCCGAATAACGATCGATTTTCCTGGCGACTCGAACTAAACGCAGTAAACGGGCGGTTTTTAATAATCCAATGAGTGTTGTTGTCTGTAAAAATTAATTTTTTGAAGCGATTTCAAGTATTTGTTTTCAAATAAACAGGAAAGGGGGTTACTTTTTTTTAAAAATAAAAACTATTTTTGTTTTAATTTTATGTTTTAGCAG
The DNA here is from genome assembly GCA_964034945.1 of Chrysopilus asiliformis. NCBI lineage: Eukaryota > Metazoa > Arthropoda > Insecta > Diptera > Rhagionidae > Chrysopilus > Chrysopilus asiliformis. The sequence continues at coordinate 104,259,230 of OZ035961.1, forward strand.
CGATGTGTGATTTATTTTGATTAAACGTTTTTTTTTTCTAATGTTTTTGGATGTTTTTTTTATGTTTTCATTGGAAATACAAATAAAAGTTTTTTGTGTACTTGCAAAATCAGATAATTTTTTGATTATTTTTTGATTATTTCTACAATTTTTTGTAAACGTTTATAAAATTATTTTGAAAATCGTTAAAAGCTTCACCGACCGGAAAAATCTAAACAGGTGTGTAAAATATTTAAAACATATTAAGCCTAAAAACTATCTAAGCCACACACCTTTCAAATTTCCATGATTTTGTTTTCCATAGTAAATGAAACAGGTCGTAATGTGGGTACAGCGCCCTAAATTCGCACTCACTGACTGCGGCGCCCAGTTTGCGCCTTTTTGGTGGTAATTGGACAAGACAGTTTTTATTCTCCTTAGCGCGGTATTACACTTGGCTTATTTAAGCCGGCAACTTTGGGCTTAAATAAGCGAATGTGCATACATTTGACTTAAATAAGCCAATCTTGTTTGCATATGCTACACAAGATTACATGTGTTTATGTGGACTCAACATCAGTCGTGCTTCAGTTGTCGGACAGTTAACATGGGAAAAACCATTGAAATTGCTGCTGCTTCATATACTTCCCAAGATCTTTACCTGCTGACGGTCAGAAAGAAAATGATTTCTCCCTACTACTTTTCCCAAACCGGTTCACAAGCTTTGCATGTATGCAGAAAGTTGTCGATAAGCCATGATTTCGAGTGGCAACTTTTCCCTTCCATCTCCGCAGTCGTTTCTCCAGAAAATCGGCTTAAGTAAGCCCGAAAGTTGTCATGTGTAATACCGCGCTTACGGATGGAGATGTTGATCTACCACCAATTCTCTGTCTCTCTGTATTTTTCCTTTTCCACTTTCTCTTTCTTCCCCTATATGGCTAAGCAGGTCAAGAGGGGACCTCCTCAACTGAGGTTTCACAAAAATATTCTTCTCCGCTGCCCGCATCTACAATTTTACATCGACTTTTCACCGTTAATGACTTGCAACATTTGTAAGGTTTTGTTGCGACCAATAAGCATTGAATGCCGTGATAGCATCCACCATGCGATTATTTTTGCTGATAAACATTTTTTATATTTAAAGGTGCCGCTCCACATGAGAGTAAGTGCCGGCGAGAACCTCTCGATAGCAGCTACTCGCAAATGGACACTTCTCTGAGAGTCGCTCACAAAAACTCGCGAGCTAGTTTCTGCGAGCTGTCAAAAGTGATTCTACTCTCTAGTCGACACGCACCCACTGAACTCTCGGGGAGTTGCTCGCCAGATACGAACGGCGTTTGAATTTCGCTAGTAGCTCTCGAGAACTCGCCAAAGCAAGATGTCAAAAAAATCAAGATATTGGTCTTGAAAAGAGAAAAATCGCCGAAATTAACACTCAAATGGACAACCTCCTGCGAGTAACTCTCGAGAGTTTTTGAGAGTTACTCGCGTATTTACTCTCACGTGGAGCGGCACCTTAAGATAAGAATGGAAGACATAAAAAATATTACGAATGCTTTTAAATGATTTCAACATTAGTTGCGTTTTTTTAATGTTCTGAAGCAGTTCAGAACAAGCTTTCCATACAACATCCTGCACCACCTTTTCATCTCGAACAGCGCTTGGAACAAAGGGAAATTTTATACGGTAATGTACGGTAATGAAATGCTGCTAACTTTAACATAATAAATCTGACATTTTATTCTCAATTGAGGATTTTGTGTTGGTGGTTTGTTGGTTCTGTTCGACAGCGAAATAGTTTTAATCATGGGAGATAGCGAATCGTGATTATATCAAGAAAATATAGCAGTAACGGCCTACTGATGTAACCAACGTGAAGTTAGTTGCGATTCGAACTCGATGAAATTTCCCACTTACTCTGGATCGTTTTTTTAATGTTCTGTGTTCTAGAACATTAAAAAACGCAACTATTGTTCGACTCAATCTTGGGAAATTGCAGGTGTGGCGTGGCATACATTTTTTACACAACTGTAGAATGGATATTTTCAAGTAATTTAATTCGAGCCCATGATTTACTTTACATAAAAAAAATTTGAATTGAATAAAATGGAAATTTTAATAACATCCACAAAATTCTTTATGGTTGAAAGAATTATGTTTAAATATTTTCAAATTATAAAAAAAAACCAATACAATCAAATATAAAACATTCTGATTCCCTCAGAGTTTATTCCGACAAAAACTTTTATACACCTGTATGTAAATAATTATGCCGAAATTGCGAATAATTTGATAAGTATTTTTAGAAATTCTGCAAAATATGTTAATGTTGATAAAGAAAGAAAAAAATTATCTGATTTTGCATTTGTATAAATATGTTTTCTGCGTATTCTAATGTATTCTGCTAAAAATTATTTAAAAAATTGTGCTTTTGTCTAAAATAGAGTGGGAAAAATTCGAGTGCCTGGTGGAAAAAAATATTGATTTTTCGTGGAAGTTAAACTAAAAACTCAAAAATCATCGTTTAATGTGAATTACAAAAATCAAAATAAAAACTTAATTAAAATACGGATATCTCAATAAACAAGGAATCGAATATATATTTTAATCGTGATCTATAAACATTTTATGGTATTTTTTTTTGTATATTCTGTATTTGTTTTTTATATTTTTATTTGGTTCATTTTGATTGGAATTAAAACTAATATTATTTATTATAGCCGTGCTTTTTGAAATAGAAAACTACAACAGTACAAAGTTATTTCAAAATCCTATTGAATTTTATATTTTTATGTTAATTATAGCATTCAAAAACTATTTTGTAACTAAATTCAAATATTTAGTGAATGGTTAATATTGCTACAATCAAGCTTTAAGTTGAAATAGTGAAGTGCACTTAACTTGTAAAAAATTGGTAATAACTATAATTAAATTCACTAGGTTTTGAAAAAAAAAAAATCTAACTAAAATCTATGTGAAATTATGAATACAAGAAAAAATTAATGATAAAATTAATTAGAAAAACGATTCTCGGACAAATGATGAGGTATCCTAAATACTTGTTTCACATAAAATTTTTAATTTTTTTTTTGTTTTTGAAATGAATTTTAACTTTAGCTAAAGTTTTTACAAATGATTTATAAAATATAGAATTATTTTTGTTTTATGATTTTGGATGTTTTTTTTGTGTGATTATTTCACATATTCAAAAAAAAAATATTGTCAAATTTGCTAATTCAATGTGTTTTGTTTGTATTCAATGAAGTTGTTGATGGTGTAGATTTTATTAATGAAAAAAGGAATAAAAAAAAATTAAAATCCACATTTTTAAACAATTTTGATGTATAGATCATTTATTGTAGATCCTTAAAAACAATTTTCATAATTAGTTTTTACCGATTTTCTTACCTGTTCTCAGTTTTGATGATTTTTAATATATTATTGTTCAAATAAATAAATTTCGATAAAAAGAAATCAAATTTGAGATTTTTCAATTCTATTTACCTGGAAAATTTTCCTTTTGTTAAATCAAATAAAATTATGCCTTTTTTCTTGTTGTTGCAACGTTTTTCTGTGCATTTCCAATTCCGTTAAAAATTGTTGTTGCTAAACTTTCATACTCTTTTTTTATCCTTTCGTTCAATGAATTCTTTGATAAACTCGATTGGAAAACAAATTTTTTTTTTGAAGAAAACTTCATTTATTCGTTAGTTTTATGTGTAATTTTAAACGTAAAACCAAAATAATTAAGGCAGTGTTCCCAATAGGATTCCTAGAGTTACACGAGTTAGAGGGTACACGAGGAGTTACGCCAGTATTATAAAAAAATATGTCGGCAACACATTTTAAAAAAGAAAAAAAAAATCTAGGTATTTCCAACAAAAGTTTCTCATTGGACAAATAAGTCCTCTGTTTTATAGTAAATATTAACTATTTACCCAACCCATGTAAAAATACTGCTGAGTACTTGCGATCAATTTTGATCGGGAACGCTCATTTGGATGATTTCAAGCAAAATCTAAGGCCCTATCACAGAATCCGATACGAATGGTTCGAATCGTAAACTCAATGTTGTTGTTAGTGTTTTATATCAACAACAACATTGAGTTTACGATTCGAACCATTCGTATCGGATTCTGTTATAGGGCCTCTAACCTCACAATTATAGAGAGCGTAGAATTTGAAAATTATAAATATTAAAATTTTGAAATTAACAGAAATTAAAAAAATTGAAGAAGAAAGCGAAAGTCAATTAACCTGCGATGCGGGAAAACACCATATTTTGTGCATTATGGGCATAACTTTTACTTTCGAAAATTTCAAAGTACTTTAAGTACTTTAAGCACTTTAAAATGGGTTTAGAATCTACTTCTTACCGATTTTTCAGTGTACTTTTTAATCGCCTTGAAAAAAACACATTAAAAAGTACTTGTTTTTCAATCATATTCAAAAAAAAGCCCGGAATACAATTGATCCGACACAGCATTTACGGCGATAGATTATGGCGACAATGTTCTCCCCCACATACAATTACGCACACTTTTTTGTTCTAACACAGCCTTTACACGCGTCTGTAGAGCTGACACAGTCACTGACACAGTCTCGTGTAAATGCTTACTGGCACTGACAAGTCTGTACTGACGGGCAGTGTTGTGCCGCGTAGTCTACGTGGTGTAGACTACACCATTGTCTACGCGTAGACTATTACTGTAGAAAATGGTCTATTCTCTACGCGTAGACAATGTAGACAATCAATAAAATAAAGGATAGCTGATTTAGTTTTAAAATCTCATTTTCTTCAATCAATTTTAACATAATAAAGCACAATTTCCAGGAAGCAATCGCCAAATGCTGTAATGGAGAACTTCAGAGCAAACTTTAGTGGGAATTCTAATTCTTTTCATGCAATCTAAGCGGCTTTTTTTTAATTTTTGCAATTGAAATCACATTGAATTCTAAAATCTTTTTGCTTTACACATTTTTCTATATAACGAACCGTTTATATAAAAAAACTGATTCATTTGTATGGGATGGCTTTGCTCATTTAAGAATATCTGTTTAATTTTTTCGAAAAACACTAGTCTTTAGCTTAATTCCGTTGAGAGTCATCGTATTTACAGATAGACGGAAATCTATACGGAAGTCATTCAAATCAAATAAAGTAAATCAAATACCCCTAATATAAAAAATATTAAAAAAAAACCTACCAAAACTAATTCAAGAATTAATTTTTTGCGCTTATATGTATTGTACATAAATCAATCATAATCAGAATCATTGTCTTCTTCGTAATATAAATTATCATTTTTTCGCCAAGAATAATAAATATGGAGTAGTTTTTTAGACCTTTCAAAGGTCAGTCGATTTCGGCTTTGAGAATATATGACTCACTGATGACTTTGTTTTGACAGATATGAGAAAGTCTACATTGTCTACGCAAAGTCGACATTATCTACGCCAAATCTATTGTCTACGCTATTGTCTACACTGAAGTGTAGACAATTAAAGTCTACGCGTAGAGGAACAACACTGCTGACGGGACATTTTTGTAGTCAGTACAGACATGCCAGTAATTTGACATTTCAGACTTCTAAGATGGCGGAAAATGAAGAATTTGAGGTAAATCTATTAAATTATTATGAATTCACTATTTTTAATTATTTTTTTTACTTTTAGAACTCTCAGACTGATGAAAGAAGACTAACTAGGAACGAGATAATTAATATAGTCAAGCATACGAGCAAAATTCATCCCTCTGGAATACGAGGGACTGTAGCTGTGTTACTAACGAAGTCATTTTGAAAATGAACTGGCTGCCAGTTCGCTAAATGTCTTCTAATTCGTTGTCAGTAATTTGACATTTGGAGTCTGTGCTACTGACAGACTTTATAGTCGCGTGTAAAGGCCGGGTAAACGTCATTTGCTTTTCATTTGATTTTGACACTAGGACGGTGAGCTACATATAACATTCTTTTGTTACCAATTATCATCCTGGGATGTGCGTCGGCATTAAAGGGTGTTCCACTAAACTTTGGCTGACACTATTTATATTTTTATATATAAAAAAACAATAAAAAAACAATAGGAATGTGAATGTAAGCAACACAGCATACAAACTATATTACCTAGTACTTTCTTTAAGTGACGAAATTTAGATTTTGTGACGTCCCCATAAGATTTCATTTTGAATCAACCAAGATATTTTGTTGGCGAGCTGACCGACAAAATATAAATTCGATTCAACCTTTTACGACCACAAAGTTGGTCGGATTGATTGTATACAGAAGCATAACTGTAAAATCTGAAATGTCGCCGTAAATATTATGTCGGGCCAATGATGTTTTAGGCCAGGCCTGGGCACCATGTATGTAGTGATTTACTATTACTCGAAGAAATTTTATGTTTCTTCATATACTATAACACAAAATGAGAATACGCATCTTTTTCATTTTTTACGCTCTTTCGCTTTTGATGGAGACGTTTAGGAACAGTGAACTACACAATTTATCATTATGCAATTTCAGAATCATATGTTCCGCCTAAGAGAAATTTCTCTAAAAAAGCTTTCTTTAAGTTGTCAACCTGTCTTACTCTTCCTACTTCATTGTATCGGGCAAAATCGGACTTATGGCAGCTGTTGTAATGGCGTTCTAGATTGAATTTTTTATTCGACATGTAACTGCAAACTAGACATTGACGGTTATCATTATTTGTGGTTATTAAATATTTGTTTTCCCAATCACATGACATAGTATTTGAATTTGAATATGAACGCTTCATAATGGAAAATGAAAACTGAAAAAATCAAAAATCTGAAAAAATTTCGTACGTCAGTGTACTTTGGAAAGCAATTAGGGTTTTGGGGAGCAAATATATACATCCGTACGCATCAACAGCAGAAATCATACTGAATGGCTGTCGTAGGCTCGCTGCATCGATTGTTAGTGAATCGTTTGATTTCGGCTGCCGAAGTGGCCGTCGTCAACCAACACGTATCATTGCGTTGGAGAGTCAAGTAAAAATGTTCATACATTGATTGTATTCTCGTAAAATTTGAATAAAAATGTTATCGTATTGAGGAGCCAGACGAGCCAAGGAGGGCCCAGGCTTGTTTTAGGCTATAGTTTACAAAACTACTTTTAAACCACTAAAAAAATACTTCGCGGAAAGTAGTTTCCATGGAAGTCGATTCGCACACATTTTTACTTTCTTATACGTAGTATAAAAAAGTATTGAATATTCATGAAAAATTTCGGCCTCTGAATTTTGCGTAAAAACATTTCCCGAGCACTCTTGAGTCGATTGGAGCATTATTACAAAAACGTCTTTCTGTCTGTCAGTCTGTCAGTCCGTCACTCTTTCAGTTCGTCACACTGTCAGTCTCTCTGTCAGTCCGTCAGTCTCTCGGTCTGTCGATCCGTCAGTCTGTGTATAAATTTCTCAATAATTACTCGAGCTAGAGCCATGATATTTCACACCTGTTTGATGCTGGAATGGTACGATCCTATCAACTTTTGATGGAAATCCGTTAATCGCAAGTTATCAAAATGGCGGCTTTTTAAAATCGCAATTTTGTTTTTTGTTATTTACTCCGAAAATACGCGATTTTCAGTACAAAAGTTGAAGACAATAAAATTTCCTACGTTTTCGTCTTTAATAGAACTGCGCATCTTAAGCCGTTATCGAGATATACCGTTATTTAAGAAAAGTCAGTTTTTAGTGATTTTTTTTTGAAAAAATAATGCGTTTTCGCAAGTCAATGTATGAGATGAATAAAGAGAATAGTATTCCCGACAATTTCGTCTTTTACTTTTATCCGCTATCTTTTACCGTTATCGAGATACAATCATTAAAATTTTAATTAATAGATTTTTGCGAATTCCTTGGAAAATTTCCTCAGAAAAATAGTTAAAAGAAGAACTAAAAATATTAAAATTCTCCATAGATTTGCCTATTGCAATTTTCTTAAAGGCAGCGCAATATTTCGAGAATCCTATAAAAATAAAAGGTGTTAGAAGAGGATTTCATATGACTCTCCCATACATTATTTTCCAACTGTAGTAATTGTTAAGTAAATTGCAATTTTATGCACTGCATGAAAAATATCATAATTAATAAAAAAATTCCTAATAAATTGACATAGTTAGGCCTGTTTGACCATTGTTGGATAAGTTTTATTTAGTGGTTAAGTACATCACAGCGACCTTGTGCCGTAGACATACGCCATATGACAGATATTTATTTACAAAAAAAAAAACTATTCTAGCAGTGGGGAAACAGGCCCTTAGTAAAATATTCATTGTGCATTCCGAAATTAATTTTCCCACAATACTTGTTGACAAAAATGGTTTTTTTTTGCAATTTAAGTTATAAAACGTTCCTTGATTCCTTTATTTGCTGTCTCTTAATTGAATTTTATCTATTTTTTCTGTCTTACGCGTGACCTGAAAGGCAACGTACAATTAAAGGGGATAAAAAATTCGGTTCTCTGTCAAATTTTCGCCCTTAACTAGACGTGACATAGAAATACACATTTTTTCCTTACATTGTAGATATTTTTGGGAAAGTTTAGGATAACATGAATTTTATAACTCAATCGTTGGTGTTCTTTGGTTTTTTTGCAATTCTTAGAAAGCCATTAATTTATTTATGTGTAAGGCGAGAAATGTTTTATCTAGTTTTACAATGTTAAGAGAGGAAAAATTGAAAACTTTGCTCCATTTATTTAAAACACCGTGAAAACCGAAAGAAAACTTTTCAGTCTGTTTAGCTTTTGACAAAAAAGCTTTTGAGAAAAAAAATATTGAATAAGGTTTAACCATTTTGTTAAACTTGTCGGTACTAAAACTAAATGATGAAAAAAACTTTTGAACAAATTTGATGGAAACATGGAAAGATGAAAGTTGTTTGAGTGTTTTGTATAATTTCTGTTTTAAGTTATTCGTTTTTCAAGTCATGTATTGCTTTTTAAAGTTTTTTTTTTATCGTTTCTGATATCTAAAACGATTAAATGCTTGGAGATTGAATTTCCTTGGTGATCATATTTTTATATGTGAATCCGGGACAGACCCAAGACTGGTGTGTCGGTGTGGGATTCAGGAATCATGCGGAAATTTTTAATGCCCTGAAATCAAAGATTCGCAACAATCTTTGATTTCAGGGCATTTAAGTATGAAATTCGATGTCGTTCATATGGCCACCGCGAGCACGTTTGCTGATTGAATCTTTGAAGCCAATTTTCCACCACTCTTCCACACATATCGGCCGGAACGTTGGCAATTTCGCGTTCGATATTGTTCCTGAGCTCCTCTAACGTTGTTGGCTTGTTGGCATAAACCAACGACTTAACATAACCCCATAAAAAGAAATCCAACGGCGTTAAATCGCATGAGCGAGGTGGCCATTCGACCGGACCATTTCTCGAGATTACACGATTGCGACCACCGACTTAGAATTTCGGTAGTAAGTTTTAATAATTTCCAAACGTTGCTGGTTCGTGAACTTCACCATGATAAAAATGTAAACCTTGACTGACGTTTTAGCATTGCCAGATCATAAAAAAAGTTTTAGGGTGCGTTTTTATTAAAATACAAAATTGTTATGTCCTTATTGAAAGACCCTTTACAACAAGTCTTATTGGTGTTTTATGTTTTTTTTTAATAACAATAAAGGTTGGCGTTTGTAGAAGAACATACCCCAGATAGGAAATTTTTTTTAAAGAAACAGTCCTTGAAGAATTACGCCGCAAGTAAAAATTTTTGGATTTTAAGATAAAGTTTTATAGCGACTAATAATAACAACAAAAATTGCGCTACAGGCAAAAATTATAGAAGGAAATCGAGGGTGTGATACAATTATTTTAACACGTTGGCTACCAGCAAAAAAAACGCACTCTTATTTCACTTACGCTATGATCACCGGTGACTCACATGTCACGATGTCAGTAGCGCTGGCTGCGAGATAGCCGGCGATTCTAAGTTAGTTGGAAATCCGTTTCCGGTTATCATTAACTGAACAGTTATATTAACTCCGGTTACATTGTATAATCCTGAACAAAACTTTTGTTTCCGGGAAGCGGAAGCAGCATGCTCGAATCCGAAATGTTCTTGATAAGCCCAAATCAGACTAAAGGCCAATTCAGACTAAGGATTGCGATTATGATTGAAGCATCTCGACCAATGAGATCACAGCTTTCAACTATAGGAAAATGAAGCTCAATCGTAATCGTAATTGCAATCGTTATTCTGATTTGGGCTTTACGGAAGGCTTTAAGCACAATTAGTCCATGTTTTTGTAAGTCTACACATACGATTAGTACACTGGAGGTAATTTGAGGAGACAGCTTCCTTCCGGAAGGCTCTGTCCAGCACCAGATAAACTAATTCGTAATAATTCGGCAAAGTTTCAAAGAAATCGGTTGGATGGTTATTGTGTAATTGCTGTTACTGGTTTTGGACACGATGTTTTGAGAAAATCAACACATGACTTTAAAGTTGTTTAACATGACTTTAAAGTCGCAAAAACTTCGGCAATTTTCATCCGATCAAGTTAATATTTTGAGAGATAAAAGTTGAAATCTTGTATATTTAAAAATATATAAAAAAAAGTTTCGTGTACACCCCTAATGGAAAATGACTATTATAAATCCAAATCTAACACTAAGAAGTTTGGGGTTGAAACCCGAATTTATGTTTTCTTGTGCGTATAAACAGGTTTCAAAAATTAACGGAAGTTGAAAATAGATTTCGGAATACTTTTGTATACAATTTCCACTCTGTATTTTTGATTTAAAATCCATGTGCGTACAAACACATAATGATTTTGAATTCGATTTTTTATTGCGGATTTCTTTTGGTCTTGTAAACTAGAGTGACTATATAAAACTAGAGTGTGGCCATCGGAAAACCGTTGACGGTTTTGAAAATTTAGTTGAAAAAATCTACTTTGTCTTCAGTTTTTTTTAAGAATTTCTTCTATTTAAATTTTTAAGGCCTTCATACATAAAACTAGTACTTAAATTAATCGATTAAAACATTTTTCGTTCAAATCGGTGATAATGACAAAAAAAATTGCAAATTTCAACGGGCAAACTGAAAATTTCTACGGACATCGGACGATGGCCACACTCTAGTATTATATAACTAGTCACTCTAGTATAATTTTGGTAATTTGTGTTTAAAAATATTTATCTTGGTTTTGTATTTTTGCTTTATGTTTGTTAAATATTTTATATCAACATGTATTTTCAACATAATCTGCACAAGTCAATAATTGTTCAAGTGCGGTAAGTTTTATTATTTTATACCACGAATTTTGACCACCGCTGTACAAAATCCATTCGCATAATTTGAATCGAAATTTCTAGGAACTATTAGCATTCTGTTGTTTTATTAAATTACCATTGGCATTTTGAATACTGCAATTCAAATAATATTATAGCTTTTGGTCAAGGTTTTCATGACAAATAACAGTCAACTGAATGTTATGTGCTTTGATAGAAGATAGCAAAATGTGCTTAATTAAAATTAGTTTACTCTCAAAATTTGTCTACATAAATAGATTTCTACGAAAATCAATTGAAATTGTTTGAATTAGTTCAGTCAATTTTTTTTCGTGTCATGTGTTTAACCGGAAAATCAAAAGGGAACTTTATTAATTAATTGCCTTTTAAATAAAGTGACCATATGTATTGAAAATTTTTGGATTTTTTATTATGGATTTTTCAATTTAGTGCTATAATTGATCAAATAGTAGAAAAAACTACCAAATAGTAGAAAAAATGATCACTAAATATGCAAAACACACTTTATTCAGGCTGGAGTTGCTGCGAAGCACTTTATTTCGCCTGTGGCGCATTTCTAAACGATTTTCAAGCATGTATCTCGAAACATTTGGCCTGCGTGGCATCTCCGTTTTTCAGTACTTCTACAATATATACTATGGCGTGAAAAATTACCTTAATTTTCGCTTAGATCTGTGTAGGTTTAGATTTAAATCACTCCGCCGCAGGCTGTTTGAAAAATTTCACCTGCGGCGCGCATTTTTTTGTTTTGCGTTTGATTTGAGTTTTTATTTTTCTATAAATTTTATTGGTTTAATTGGTGTTCCATTTTACCCATCCTCTCATACCCCCCCCCACTCCTTTTCTACAATCATCTTGTCCCGGATTCACCCAAAAAAGTATGTTCATCTTACTTATATGGATAGGATTTTTTTTAATCAATCTTCCAAAATTTACGCCGAATCAAAACAATACTAATTTAAAAATTCTAAAAAGAAATACATGACTTACATTTTTATTATTCGTCTTAGAAACTTAAAAAAATAATTTATTTATATTATGATACCTCAAATCGAGTTCTTTAAACTTATAAATTTAACCAAAGATTTTTATTAAATGTTTAAGTAAAATTAATCAAACTATATAAAATAAGCACCATTTCTTATAATTTTATAAAAAAGCGATTAAAAAAAAGGAGAAACTAAGGAAAAATTACTCAATAGGAAAATAAAAACATTAAAGTATGATCTAAAGCATTTTATAAATAAAGGAAATAAAAGTTTTTCGATATTTACAGATAGAATGGAAAAGGGGTAGTTTTTATAAGATAAGCGTCTATTAATTAGATTTTTAAGCATAAGGAAAAGCTTTTTCTCTAAAATATTGCTTATAGTAGCTTTTTTTTGCATAAATATATAGATAGAATTTAAACAATTTTTTTCAGTTTTTAATAATTTTTTTAAGAAAAAAGCTTTTTATTCAGATTTGTGTGAAACGTGTGGTGCATTTTAGTATTTTTGTATAAATTTTTTGCCATTTTATCTGTTTTGTGAGAGTTTAAATGTGTTTCTAGTGATTTTGTGTTAAAAAAATTGTGGAACATTATCAATTATTAAACATTTATTGGGATAAGTAATTGGTTAATTATTTTATTTACTTGATGGTAGATTTTATGATGTTTAAAATGCTGTTGTCTTTCAAATTCGTAACCTATGACCAGACCAGGGCCGGTTCTAGATATTTTTTGTGTATAGAAGAGAGAAGTTTTCCGCACAAAGCAAGAAAATTGCATTGAAAATCTGGTTAGCATTCCGAATCGTCGGAATTATCTTGGTTTCAGGTAGTCAATAATGACACGCTTATAACTTTTACTATCCGAGATTACGGACGTTCGCAAATTGTGAACGTTCGGATTTAAGCTTAAACAGGCTATAAAAACTCTACTCAAGCCCCTCGGGTCAAAAATGGTTCATCACAATTAGTCGCTTCAACTTTGCTATTTATCTAAAATTGGTTGTCATAGGTTTTGGCATCCTAATTTGAAATCTGAAATCCGTTTGTCTCTATCTAGTAACATTTTTGAAATACGGACAATTATACTAGTAAAGATACGTATAAAAAAGAATTTCGTGATAAAATATTCTGACTCGAATTTGCTCTTCTTCTCATCCCCTCTTCTGCTATCTTCTGAATCATTACAGGGACAGTTTTCACCATTATATACTTTGTTTTGTGTGGAAATTTATTGCCTACTGGGATTTGAAATATAAACGTTTAAAATCAGTTCAGGGCACCAATCATGTATTCCGACGCGTCTCTGTCTTTCGACTTCGACGCAGCCAAAAGACAGCAAGTCGAAAGACAGAGACGCGTCGGAATACATGATTGGTGCCCAGGTTCTTTTGAATGTTTTTTGACAACTTTTACTTACCTCTGCTATATAAGGGAAGTTTTGTATTCATGACGGAGACAGACTCGAAATTTTCTGATCAGTACGAAATCCGGCAAAATTACGAGGATGTCGTGCATCTGTCTGTCGTCTGTCTGTCTGTCTGTCTGTAAAACGGTCTGTCCGTTTTACGTATCTTAAAAAATTGAGAACGCGTTGAGCTAACGAATTGAAACTTTTTGTAAATGAAATTTACGAAAATCGTAGTTTTCTAGCAACTTTTGGAAAAGTGACGTTGGCAACATTAATAATTCGCAACACTACAACCCCTCTCCACCCTACAGATGAAATTTTTTCGCGGTTTGCTGAAAACGCTGCACACAGTTTTTTTGACTTATTTGTTGCCATTATCCGAAATTTTTTGATACCCGATTTAGAGCAAGCTATTGAGACTTTCAACAAGGGTTTTTGATTCATGCCTGGGGTGCAAAAATGCGCCAGTCGCAAAAAATGGGTTTAAAGAGAATTTGTAGACTGGTCAAAAACCCGTCAGTGTATATTCAGAGTATAGGGGCGCTAGGAACGAATAGAAGGGTGCCACGGAAGAAACTTTTGCGTAAGGTGATGTGGCGAATGAAAGAAGGAGCGGTGAGCTTTTAGCCTCAAATTCTCGCATAATTCCCGATTCTCAAAATTTTATTTTGCGAGGCAGTTGAAAATACATATTATTTTTCTCTCTCTTTGTATTATTTTAGTTTTACGAAAAAATCAACCATAAACGAAACTGAACGTTTCGAGCTTTTGAATATCTAACTTGTCTCCTCCCTGTAAACCCCTGACCTGCTATCTTCTGCTAATCTGGAGGCATTTTAATCCAGTTTTCACCATCAGAGAAGTAATCGTTCCGGGAAGAACATTGCCCACTAAACTTTACTTTGCTCGTTTCCCTTCAAGTAGTGCACCTTTCAAAAGTCAAAGCTAAGACCGGATGGGCGAGTAAGTATCGAGGCCGTGGGGTGGGGTTGGACTGCTAACGGGGCATGCTACTATTGTTGATTTTGAAATTATATTATGTGAAGTAATTTTATTGTTGTAACTTAGAGTTTCAAATCTACTAATTTCCTTTTAAGTCGCCCTAAATAGAATCGAATTGTAACTTTTTTGAGAGTGGAAAAATTTCTCACCGTCGCAAATCAAAACTATCAAAACGAGCTTTACTGCGAAAATCCCAGGCATTACTCAAACGGTTTTTTGAGGTAAACTTGTACCGAAAATTAGAATAATTCTGAGGTAAACTGAGGAATGGGCTGAGGTAAACTTGTACCGAAAATTAGAATAATTATTCTTCTAATTGAATCTACAGATGGATTTTGTTGAAAAAATCCCTATGCAGTAGACTAGGGGTGGACAACCCTTTTAGGTCGGCGGTCTACTAGAAAGTTAAAAGATCATTAACGATCTACTGTCTATTTTGTGTGGTACAAACGGCTTAGTGCGAAGAGGAAATAAATGAATGGAATGCAGAGACAGCAAAAGTCAAGACGCAGCAAATCTGGTATGATTTCCTATGGCTGCTTGTAATTGCCTTGGGTGCAGATAATATCGCTGCACCTATTTGAAGATATCTCGAGAAGGGTGAGAGTTATCGATTTACGGTGAATGGGAAAAATGTGGAGAATTGTATTGTCTTTATTTTTCATGTAATTAATTTTTGTTCCAGTTTCAAGAAATTTTTAAAAAGTGATTTTCACTACTTTGGTTGAAAAGCAGGTTTCCGGGATGCATAAAATTAATACAAATAGAGTTTGTAATTATTCCAACACAAAACATCTATCTCTGGATCTTTCTATTAAAGTCGCAAAAAAGAAAAATTCCGGTAAAACCGGCAATTTATTTTGGTTAAGTTATTAATAAACTGTGTTTTCGTTTCATTTAAGAAAGTATACATTTTTAGAATGGGAATATGAAAAGGGTCTATATTAAATTGATAGATCTTTGAAGAATTCGCGCACCCGAAGGATTTTGACATGACACGCAATTGTCATAACTCGGCCATTTTGTTTTTGAGTTCAATTGGTTTTTGTCCGCGAGCTACCTAATATGTTACCGCGTCCGACGGTGGCCACCCCTGCATTAGACTCTAGTGACTAGAGGGTTAATTTTATCTAGTTTATGCCTAGAATTGAAGTTTTTAAAGCAACTACAAATTTCTTACATTTTTTTTGACATCTCCAAGTACTGCGATTATTTCGAAAAGTGTTTTTTCATTCCCATTAAATATTTAATCATTGATTTGTGAATAAATTGATTGTGTATAATACCAATAAACGTAAAATTCGAAATACTAAAATTTGAAAAATTCACATATAATAAATAAAACACAGTAAAGAAACCAAAAAAAACAAAAAAAAACAACATTTAAAACACTTAAAAAACTGCTAAAAAATCAAACCTACCACACAGTTGATAAAACACAAAATCAAATTTAAAATTTGCAAAATAAAAAATCACACTAATAACGCAAAAATAAAGAACGAAATATTTGTTTTCGGACGATAAACAAAAGTGTTCAAGACGTGTTAAAATTTCTTTCTTAATTTTAATTTAAAACTGAATTACGTTTGTTTGTTTTTTTTTTTACTTATTCAAAATTCTTTATAAAGTAGTAGCTGAGAAAAAATTAAAATAGTTTCCATTTTGTCAATAGATTTTTAAATAAAATTGCAATAAATTTAGCGATCTTTGTCGAAATGATGTAGAGAGCGAGCTGAGTTAATTTGTAAGAAACGATTTGTTGAAAAATCTGGTTAGCAGGTATTTCTTGCATACTCTCTACGACACTTCGTCAAATGTATCTTTTTTTACAATGTGAAGTAGGTACCAAAAAAATTTATTTGATTTCATGTTTGTTTTTGTCTTGTATAATTTTTATTACTTATTCTGATGTATAACAAAAATATTTGTTTTCTTAAAATTCGAGTTCAGTTCTGTATTAAGGAAATACCTCATCTTTGTCCAAGCCAAGCTGTAAAATATTTTCATTTGAGTTAAAAACATTTTGAAGAAATTTTTTTTTATAAAATAATTTTGTGTTTGTGGTTCGTTTTGGTTCTTTTTTTCGATCAAGTTTAAACGTTATTGTTTTTTTTTTGTCAAAAAGTTCTTTATATTAAGTATTTTAATTTAACTGTGATTTTTCCTGTAATTTCTTCCTAAATGTATTAAAAAAAAATCTGGCAACTCAAGTATTTTATAAGATTAATTTTTTTAAAACAAAATTTTAGTGCGCATAGGCATCGATTTAATATATTCTTGAATGATTTGTTCTCAGACTTAAGTGCGATTACATATTATTTATATATTTAGTTTGGTTCTTAACTATATTTTGAAATTCAATTATTTAAAGTTTTCTACATTGTCATCATTTTAATTTAGCGAAAAAAATAACTTTTACGGCGCTGATGTAGTAGATTCGGAAAAGATCTACTACATGTAGTACTAGCTTGCATGCCCGTCGTTGCCGCGTTAAAGTTTTTTTGTATTTTATATAATGCCAAAAAAACCGGAAAGACTTTAAAAACTTTTAAGAAAAATGTTATCTTTGCAGGACTTTCCGTTTTGAATTAGTTTAACACCAGATTGTTGATCAGCGACCCCGAAAACCCACAAATATCGGAAAAGGATATTTAGGTTATCCTTGCAGGACCTTATTCAAGCTTTGAAAAATATTTATGTTATCCATGCAGGACCTTATTTAAGTTTTGAAATTCTAACGCCGTATTCGTGATCAGCGACCCTGAAAACACCCGGATGCGATTATTTTCCGAGGAAAACGGGGTAAAAGATGTTTGCGGTATCCTTAAAGGACCTTTCGTTAGGATTTTTTGAAATTGTAACACCGACTTCGTGATCAGCGACCCCGAAAACCCCCGAGTGACACTTTTCAGCCACACTTTTCACACCCAATAAAGTTTCGATAAACCCCGCCTTAGTGAGCGCCTATGTGATGGATGGGATATACTGTGAAAATTTCAAGTTTCTAGCTTCACGGGTTTAAAACTAAAGCGCTGAAAAGTAAAAAAATAATTTTTAGGTATATCAAGTACTGTAAAATTTGAGTGCTTTTTATGATAACATCTCGATAACGGTATATCTTTTAATGATAATATTTCGATAACGGTAAAAGACAAAATTATGGCAAACATTATTCTCTTCAATTCATGTCATATATTGAACAACCAAAGACCCGTTATTTTTTGAGATAATCGTAAAACTTAATTTTTTTTTGAATAACGATATATCTCGATAACGGCTTGAGATAATCAGTTCTAGTAAAGACAAAAATGTAGGAAATTTTATTGCCTTTAACTTTTGTAATACTGAAGACTACTGAAAAACGCGTAGTTTCGGAGTAAAAAACAAAAAACAAAAAACAAAAACGCGATTTTTAAAAAGCTGCCATTTTGGTTATTTCCGGTTAACGGATTTCCAACACATTCCACATTCCCGAATGTGGATAGGGTTGCCACATTCCCGGACCAAATATGCCTGTAAAATTTCTTGACCCTAGCTCTATTAGCTTTTAAGAAATCTAGTACAGAGACAGACTGACAGAGTGACGAACTGACAGAGTGACGGTCTGACAAAGTGACGGTCTGACAGACTAACAGACTGACAGACAGAGAGACGTTTTTGTAATAATGCTCCAATCGACTCAGGAGTGCTCGGGAAATGTTTTTTAGGCAAAATTTTTCATGAATACAATACTTTATTATACTACGTATAAGAAAGTAAAAATACATGAATAGAGGATGGGAAAAGTAGCACTTCGAGCTCCTAAGAAGCACCGAATAAGTGCTTCTGAAACCCTACTATTCCTACTGGAAAGTAATTTACTGCGGTCGGTGCTAATGAAAAAGTTTCTTATTTAATTAACCCACTTTCGACCATAAAAACTGTTCAATGATTTCCAATTTTTAACCCTTAATTAATAAAAATAACAAATAATTAAGTTTTTGTTCAGTTTAATATAATAGACGGCTTTCTATTCATTGTTTTTATTAAATTGCATTAAAAATTATCGTATGGTTAGCTCTTCATGGTTTGTTACAAGCGTTTTGCCATCAAAATAATTGCTTTTCATGTGTTCTTTTCAAAGGCTTTGATATTTTGGGCATATTAATCGCTTATTGTCTTTCATTGTACATATTAAATCGAGAATGTACCCTGCAGTGACATAAAATCCAATACAGTTCGAATCACATAGTAGGGTGTGGACATTTCTGATTGTCTGCCTGTAATTGCGTTTTTATTTATTTATTTAGAACCAACAGGAATAACAACCATCTGATTACATTATTAGTTAATTAAATATTAGGTTTGATATTTAAATTTAGTTTTTATAAAATCTTTCGTTATATTAAAATCACAATAAACTGTATTATTATATAGGATTGACATTGACGTGATTGGCTCATTTAGCCCATAGTTTGTGTTATGAATCTTAGTTTTAATTAAGTTAGAATGACGAAATTTACGAACCGGGACATTGAGCTTGACCGAAGAAAGCAAGTCAGGTACATTTAAGTCACCTGATAAAACTTGAGATATAAAGACGACTCGGTGCATACAGCGTCTGTTTTCCAACGAAACCATATCCAGTAGTTTAAGTCTCTCAGAATATGGAGGCAAAACTACGGGGTTATTCCACGGAAGTGAACGAAGAGCGGACCTTAAAAATCTTTTTTGAACACTTTCAATACGCTTGACATAACAATCATAAAATGGATTCCAAACTACACAAGCATACTCCAGTATCGGACGAACAAAGAACAAAAAAAGCGACTTTAGTTAGTTACCTTTTGAATTAACCTTTCGTTTTTTTTTCAAACTACAAATTACATGAGAATCTGCTTTTAAATTTGAAAAGTGAGACTAAAAGACAAGAAAAAAGATTAATTTTGAACAATTCTAGTTCGAAGTTAAAATTCGTTCAGGATTTCTAAGATTTTCATCTTAAAATTCACAATGAATTCTACATATTTTTATACTCTATATGATTATTATATAGAAGTACTAGCTTGCATATCCGTCGTTGCCGGGTTAACTTTTTTGTCTAAGTTTTAGAATCCGAAGAAAACCGGAAAGAACTTAAAAAAAAATTAATAGGTATTTGTTGGGGCTTTCAGGCCAATCGGTTCAGTAGTTTCCCTACTTTTCCGTATGCCTATGTTGGAACCAGAACTACCACAGACACTCATGTCACATTTCAAGAAAGAGGAACAGATAGACAGACAGACACCAAATCTCCTTCCAAAATGCTCTTAATTCCACTAACCCGTTAGTTTCTACAACCATTTTTGACCTTTATAGGCTACTACACCAAACGGCTAAAGTAAAAAAAAAATCAAGTTGCATTTGGAAGAACGGCTAAAGTCAGATCCCATATATTTTTGTATAGACTTAATCCGCTCTTATGGGCGCGAAGCTGCAATGATTTGATCGTTTTTGCACGTGGAATAGTGGCTTAAGTCGAATTAGTTCATTCTTCGGTTTTAATTTTTCCGAAACGAGCAGGCTAAAGTCTATTTTAGCCTCTTTTTCAAATCGGGGTGTAGGTTTTTAGGGGCTTAACTTGACTTTAGCCATTGATTGTAGCCATTTCTAAGACATAAAAAAGTTTTGAAAGAGTGGCTAAAGTAAAATAATCCTTAATTTCTCTGAAAAAATTAAGTTTGAATAAACCAGATTAAACCAATCGTAAAAAGCTTATTTTTCATAACGTTTTGTAGTTATAGGTTTTTGAATTCGGTTTGATACCCCTTTGCCACCAACAGTTAAAATTTCATAAATATTAAAATGCTTCTCCTGAAAAATGAAGAAATTCGACTTAAGCCCTTATTACTTGTGACCACAGATTGTATTTGGTCTAGAGTGCCTAAAAAGAAGTGTTTATAACAAATCAGTTGCACGAAAATTGGCTTAAAATTATTTTTCCGTACAAAAAAAAAATGATCGGTTTTTTTGAACGGTTTTTGACTTTAAAAAAAAACACCGGGTATAACCGTGCAAAAAAAACACCGAAAAAAAACCGGTTAACCGAAGCAAAAACACCGGGTAACCGGTTTAACCGGTTCTTTTTTGACATCCCTAGTTTGAATCACTATTGCGAGTGAGTTTCTAGATAAAAATGTTTGGATGCACGAAAGAACATTTCAACATTGAGTAATAAAGTCCACAGAAATTTTTTTTTCCAAAAATTTACAGTCAATAATAGTACAAAAGCGGCACCCACGCGGTGAAAGTAAAAACTACGCATTTATATGAGTAAATGTATAATTGCGCGTTGCTCGCGTCCGTGCCGCGTAGAGTAGGCTCAGTCTCTACTTTTAGACGCGGTGACAACTACTAGATGCCAGAACAAAATAATACCGCACGCACGCACGCGTAATTGTGGTTTAGCCTTAAGACAGATGGGAATCTACATTCTATTTATATTTGCTGAAACGATATAATTAAATTTCTTACAATTTATTTAATAAAAAGTATAAATTGGTGCCCTTGTAATTGAAATTAATAGAAAATTAAAAGTAAATTGTGAAAAACACAAAAGGAAACTTTAAAAATATTAGTCTTTCTTAACATTTAAATATGCAAGCGCACTTTTAACTGAGAACTTGTAGACAATTGAATATTTTTACGATTTTACTAAACTATATTTACATTAAAATAAACATATTTTTGATTTATGTAAAGTAATGTTTGTATTTAATAAAAATAATAATAATAATAATAGTTAATAAAATTCATTCAAAGTTAATTATTTCATTTGAATGTTAAACATTATGCGGAACATAATTTATAGTATATAAAACGTATATATTTATAAAATAATTTCAATCTACATTAAAATGACATAGTAATAATAATAACGATTTAAAATTGCAACCATCAACACCCATGAACACTTAAATAATTCAAGTTTACTAAACATCGAAAAGAAAAATAAAACAAAATCATAATTCGTAATTTATTGTATATAAAAAAACAGAGTTTTGTTTTCGTTAACAGTAGGCATTGTTATAAATGGAATTTTTAATTTCTATAACCTTTGAAAAAAAAATATAAACATATTTTATCATGAAACAAGGAAGAAATTAATTTTTGTTTTGATAAAATAGAGAAAATGAAATCGAACTGAACAAATCTTACAACAAGCATGCAATTCGATATTTGTTGCATTTTCCTTGATTTAAATGATTTCTAAGAACTTTAATTAATCAGAGTTACCATCGATTGTTACTTTAGGTAATTAAAATTGACAAAATCTATCCAGAAAATATGTGGAGTATTTTGTTTTTGAGTATATTATTTGTTTAAAAAAAACCAAAATTTTATAAAAAAAAAAACAATAATTTAAACGATAGAAATTAAAAATTATACTAAAAAAAATCATTTTAACCAAAAATTTCAGTAAAATTTTTAAATAGAATACTTTCTAACAAAAAACAAAAAAAAAAATTTTTTTTTATTAAATTATTATTAACGTTTGTTGTATTTATAGATTACTTACAAACTAAAATTGTAACCAAAAACGAAATAAAGTAGGTTTGTTTTTTGAAATTAAGAATATTCTGCCTATTCTAAAATTGGATATTATTTTTAATATTTTTTTTTTTGAGATAAATAAAAATATTCTTGTATAATATATAATCTAAAAATAAACTTTGTTTCTTCCGTGAAATAAGTGGAAGAAATGAAAAAAAAAATTATGTATACTATTTATATAATTTCTATTCTGTACTAAAACTTTTTTTTTAAAATATTAACTCATTGTTGTTATTAAATTATGTATAAAATATGTTATGTTTTGAATTCTCTTTTTTTTTCTCAATGAATTACTTCTTGTTTGTTAAGTTTGTTTTGTTTTATTAGATTATCTGTTACTTACCTCATCAGTATCGCTACCAACTAATAGTAAGTCAAATGGTATCGCGGCTACCAAATCGATTAGAAACCATCCACTTAAGTAGTGGACTGCTATCCGTCCAGGATGTGATACGACTTCGTCCTGGCCATTAACGAATGTTGTGCGAAAATTTATTAATATATCTATCACAAATGTTACATCCACTGAAATTGAAAAAAGAGAAAAAAGAAAAATAATAGAAAAGCAAATGTAAAACGAGCTTTTTTTTGGATCAGTGTTTTTCATTTTTTTTTTAGATTTTTCTTTTCTTTTTTATGATGTTCATCATAATTTTTTTTTTGTTATTTATTTCCATTTTTAATAAATTATTGTTGTAACAAATAGCATTAGATATATAATAACATTTAGGCATAACGTTTTATGGTCGATTTGGTTTTGATTGGCGTGAATATTTTTATAGAGTTTTATTGGATTCTGGAAAAAATTTTTTTTTAGCTTTTAGCTATTGTTGGTTGGAAAATATAGGTTTTACTATATTAACTTTGGATGCCTATAAGAAAGAAATGTGAAATTAAATCGAATTTAAAGAAATGAAATCAAATAGTGATGAATGGAAAATATAAACTAGTTTTAAGAAAATAAAAAAATCCTTATCGGTGGTATTTGTGAAGTATTTGGCGCAGTACATGAATTTTAATATAAGGGTTGCTAACTGCTCAAAAATGTTTGCTGTGCATTGGGGTTGATAGCGCATTCTGTAAGCTAGTCGATGTCACTGATATTCTACTACTAGATCGAGCCATTTGCTATCTCAAATGGGCCACTGAAACGTCAAAAAGCTATGACGAAAAAAGGGACAAAGCTAGTAATTCTGGGAAATTAAAATTCTGGAAAAAAATGCTTATGCAGGTCCCCGACGGAATATTATTCAATCCCTATACCGATTATTCATGTTAATATTCAGAGCTGCCACTGTACATTAATATGCAATTCCCTAAACCGTGTATAAGTCTTATGAGTTCGACGTAAAACATATAATTGAAGTGTTATTGAGTTGGTTGATTTGAACGTCTGGCATCACTAAAATTCGAAGACAAAATGAGACAACCATAGTCACGCTGTCCCATATTTTTGCTATGGAATTGTTCGAGTGCCGCGATCTAGTAGTAGGATATCTGTGGTCGATGTGAAGAATGTTTTCATGTTGTTCTTGTTACCCCCTACCAGTTTGTTTAACCCTTAATTGATGAGGTGGGTCCAGTGGACCCACATTGACTTTTCTCTCGTTGCTATCTCTCATATTTTCAGCACAGTGACTTTGAAATCTTCAGTACCTTCATACAGTATGGTGTTGTATGCCGAGTTAAAAGCACGGATTTGGTATGTGATTAGAACAAGTCCGTTGGAAACCACCTCATCATTTACGCATATGATTTTCACCTCATAAATTAAGGGTTAAAAAGGTGTTTTTTTTAATAAAAAACCCTTAATTGACGAAGGATAAAATCACTGGAGGAAATTCAAAACGTAAGTCTGAACAGAATTTCGTTCGGAGTTCATTAATCTATCTAAGACACGACATCCTGATACTACACACTAGAACTAAGTCTCCTCATTTAAGGTTTCTTAAACGTTTTCCGTGCCTGCTGCGCGCTCCTACAGTTTTATATGAGGCGTTGAGAGCAAATGTGACCCAAGCCACATAATCGGATTTTTGGAGATTTTTCCCTTTTGTACTGTAAATTTCTGGAAAAAAAATTTTGGGTGGACTTTATTACTCGATGTAAAATCTTCTATTGGCATCCAAACATTTTTATCTAAAAACTCACTCGCAATAGTGGTTCAAACACAAAAAATTTCACGATTTTGACATGTGGATTGGACCACTTTTGCTCTCAACGCCTCATATGGACTGCGACTCTTGGACGAATTGCAGAATTTGTTAGGTTTTTTGTTATAACCCATCAAAAGCAGAGGTCGTGTAGGAAGTCTAGACTAACGATGGTGTCGTTAGCACCAGGCAGTAATTATCACTACTCATATGATATATCATATAGGAGTATATTAGATTTATTATACCGTTCGTAAATCATCGGATATAAAAATGAACTACATCAGGGTTTTAGGGATGATAAACGATTTGGATTTCCGCATGTCCGTCTCAAAGTTCAAAATAACGTTTAAAATAAATTTTTAATTAACCAACAAACTATAATTTTTATCATGTCATATTTTTTTTTGAAATTTTTAAATTGCTTCGTTGAATATTTGAAAAGTGTAGTCATCAAGCTGTGGTAAATTTCCACAGAATTTTTATGCCCGTATGGTGAAACCAAAGGGTATATTAACTTTGCCTTACCGTTTGTAACGCCAAGATCCCGTCTTCACACACAAAAATGAATTACACCAGTGTGTTTAGAATGATAAAAATAATTAATTTTTGCATGTCCGTCCGTCTGTCTGTCCGTCTGTGGCGCGGATTGCGGGCGCACGGATTGAGCTACAGACTTGAAATTTTGCGCAGATCTGTTTTTCGTAAAATGCGAGGCTAAGTTCGTTAATGGGCAAAAATGGAATGTTAATGGGGTACCCCCCATACGAACGAAAACGGAATTTTGGTACAACTGTTCGAATTTTGATACGAATATCACCATACGGGTTTTAAATAATTGCCAGATTGGCAATTATAGCTTTTGTTATGTTTCTTCTTAGCGTTGCATTCTTTTCGCAGCCACACCTGGAGTTTTACATTGCGGACGAATCGTGGATTTACAACATTTGTAAGGTTCACAACCTATTAACAACTGTCATGACAGAGGCCTACCTACCCGGGCGAAGCAGAGAATGCTGCTTGGAATACGTCAAATACTGGATTTTCATTGAGGTTTAGCAATTATAACCCTCAATAAAATTAAGTATTTAACGTATCCGAAGCAGCATTCACATCAACCGTTATCGCTAAGGTCACTACGCTATACACGCTATTTTACTTGGGATATTTTTGCCAAATTTCAGCTAAATCGGTTCAGACGTTTTGCGCGTAACAAGTTACAGATGGACATACTTCATCTAAATTATATTTTTCTGCATGAATTATTTGAAAATTTTTAAACACAAAAATAAGTGGTGATTTTTTTTAAATAATCAAAAATCAAAAATAGTTTTTTTTTCATAAAAATTGAATTTAAAAAAGTGTGGTATTCTGTTTTGTTGTCTGTAATTTATTTAATGTTTATAATTTATTTGGTGATATTTTCTAATTAAACTGGTTAAAATCACAGTATTAACCGTGATCATCTGATAAATATGACCACTTTTCCTCAACGTTTCGACTATTACTAGCAAAAAGTTTGTTTTTTTGTTTTTCGCATTTTGATTATTGCTATTAAATGTTTAGCTATAGCAACTGAAACTTTAATTCGGTAATTGGCTTAAATTTACCATCTACGGGTGATTTAAAATCACGCATGGAATTTACACTATATTATGTTATTTACATGCTAAGTACCTAAATTGTTACTGTCTTTTTTTTTAGCAAATGCCAAAATCTTTGACTAAACATTTTGTTATGACGACCTTTAACAAATTTTTTTCATTGATTTAATGAAAAGTGATCATGGGTTTTTCTATTCTACTTATGTTCTAAAAAAAAAATATTCATTTCAAATTTACTGATATTTATCTAAACTACATCAATAAATAAATAAAAAAAGATACTACATTCACATATCAGATATAAAGTACTTGATTTTTTTTATAAGCAAAAAAAAAAGTTTGAATTTCTCAGTTAAATTGGCTCGTTTCAATATTATGATACAAAATTGATAAACGGGTTTTTAGTTGAGATTCAAACTAAAAAAAAAAACAAATTACTCTTTTCAAAACACAATACTACAAAATTTTTAATCATAAAGTAAAACATATAAAAAAGAAAAAATGATATTTGAAAATAATAAATTCGTTTGTTAGTGTTAGTGGTGAGATAAATTTGGGTGCTATATACTTACCAATTAAATCAATTATCACAATTGGATCGCTATTTATATACTTATTATTACGTCGCTGATTATAATCAGGTTCACCGAGTAAAAAAGCAGCTACATATGGTGTAAAAATTGCTGTATACATAACTAAAATTAATATTATCCAATCCCACACCGCCTTAAACGGTGAATAATGGAGTATTGTCCATTTATGTACACTTGGACTTTGCATTTTATATTCGGGCAGGACATCAGCACCAAGAGATAATACCTATAAAAGATCAATAAATCAAAAATATCAATTTTTAAGGTATAAATATTTAAAAATTTTATCAAAACATGTATTGAAAAAAATATTTTTGATGGTTATGACATGGAGATGACAGATATGATATGGAGATGACAGATATGAAATGGAGATGAAACATTTTAGAGTATTGAAGGTCCTCTCCCAAAGGACTAAATGTAATCTTAAACGGTAAAAATGGTATAAATTCATGGAATACATTCTTATTTATCCTAGCAGAAATTATGAAATTGATGTCTTCAATTGCTAGCATAACTAAATATTTATAGACATTTAGCTTTAAATCAAAATATGGTTTGGTGTTAGTACCTGTAATATATTTTTTTAAAAGTACGTGAATTTCTGGAACTTTAACAATTTTATGACATTTTAAGGGGTATATGAGCAGCTTATACGTAATTTCCAATTCAATCGTGAAATCAGAATCAAAGCTCGTCCAATAAGTCAGGATAACTTAGGAGCAGAGGTAAGCGGGGCCATTATTATATTCGTTTAAGTACTTTACATTTTCCTTAGCGTGTCCCAATCTTATGGTGAAAGTCAGGCCAAAAATCATATAGTGATTAAAGAAAGGGCAGGCGAGGGGGATGATTAGGGTGGGGGAGGGGAAGTAGCAGTATTATTTACTTTTCCCCTATCTGCTGATAAAAATTGCATTTGAATCAACTTTTGAAAAAAGAAAATCCTTCCCATTTTACGTCTAAGGATCTCTGAAGGATTTTTCTGTTTCCAATATTTTTCTTTTTATATATTATATTAGGGAGGGACGTCTATTTCATACGTAGGGAAATTGGGCAGGGCAGGCACATGATAAATCTATCATCTATAGAGGACTCCCTATTACAAGCTTCATTTTTATACCCGTATGGTGAAACCAAAGGGTATATTAACTTTGCCTTACCGTTGGTAACGCCAAGATCCCGTCATCACACAAAAAAATGAATTACACCAGTGTGTTTAGAATGATAAAAATAATTACTTTCTGCATGTCCGTCCGTCTGTCCGTCTGTCTGTGGCGCGGATTGCGGGCGCACGGATTGAGCTAGAGATTTGAAATTTTGCGCAGATCCGTTTTTCGTAAAATGCGAGGCTTAGTTCGTTAATGGGCAAAAATGGACTATTACGAACGAAAACGGTTTTTGTGAATATCTCGAAAACGGTGCATCTTATCAAAGAAGTGCAAGAACAAAAGTTATTTAGGATATGATTCTACATAAAACTCCCATACATCAAAATCCGATTGGAATAAATTTTAAAAAATCTTATTGGAAAGTTTGACTTCAGAGTGGAATTTTGGTACAACTGTTCGAATTTTGATACGAATATCACCATACGGGTTTTCAATAATTGCCAGATTGGCAATTATAGCTTTTGTTATGTTTTAAAAGGAAGGTGTCATTTAAAAGATAACTAGCCGCTAGTCTATTAGTCTTTCCTTTATTAATTTTTCGTTAAGCGGCGTTTAGACACGGCAAGTTACTTGCGGCAAGTAGACGTAAATACACGCGATTTGACCTAGTGTGCGACGCTCGCATATGTGTGAGAACCCTTGCCTCTCTCTTGAAAAAAGTAGAAAGCCATTCTAGTTTTGTGGCAAGTAAAAACCAATACAAGAACATAGAACCGTGTACAAAAGAGGTGGTTTTATGTGTGTGTGTTTCGGTTTATTTAATATTTGTTGCTTTGCCAGAGAACGTCGTAACATTTTAAAGAAAAAACAACATGGGTATAAAAAACTCGTCGGCAACAAACAGGTTTAGGTCGAAATTCGCAAATTTTTCTACAAAAAAGTGTCGTAATATTTTTTCTCAGGAAATTTTAGGTTATGTTTTCGTTCGGCTGTCATTCTACTTGAAATGATTTACTTGCAACGTTTAAACTAAGCAAACTACTTGCCTCTCTTTTCTTGCCGTGTCTAAACGCCGCTTTATAGTTTTACGATAATTCAAAAACTATTGATTTTAGAAAAAGCGGGACAACGGGCTTCTTATTTTTTCACCAAAAACTACTGTTTTTGATTAACCTGCAAGCAGCATGGCTAAACTTACCCTGCGTATGAAATAGACGCAAGCGAAAAACATATATTTCGAAAAAGTTTTCGAACCGTTTAATTTCGAAAATGGTGTTCTAATGGCCACACTCTAGTTTGATATAGGCACTCTAGTCTATGCCAAGAACTAGTCAGGAGCTAATAGAAAATACACCACGCTGTTTATCCAGTGGCGTAGCAAGAGAATGGGGAAGGGGGTCCAAAGAATAACACAACAAAATATTACTACTTTCGTCACAGACTCTCTGGAACCCCTGGACCTCCCCTCCCTTTGGTTACGCCACTGTGTGGAGCTTATTTTTATGCCAACATGTAATCGAAAATTGGATCTTTCGAGCAAAGTCGTGGGGGCCATTTGAAGAACATTATTTTCCATTATTAATGGGATAAATTGTTTAAAAACCGGACATTGAAAATGGAGACGATATACATATATATTTTTTTTTTGAAAAAATTACAGGTCTCCAATATATTAAATTTATTATCAAAGATAACTTTACATGTATAAACTTTTACTGTTAGTTTCATTATTCAACTAATGAGTAAATTAGATTTAGGGATACCTACATAACTACAAAAGTAGTAAACTTTTCAAATAAAATTATTATGCCGAAAAAAAAATTGTTTTCAAACTTTCACTTGGGGAAATCAATAAAAAAAACCCCTGCAGAATTTCATCTCAAATTTATCGACCTAACCAAGTGGGAGGCTTTTATATGTTCTTTTTCAAGAAGGTAGAAAACCTTCACAGCAGGTGGGCTATTTAATACCAATACAAGGGATACATTTTTAGGTTTTTTAGATGCTATTGGTTGGATATCCACATGGAACGAATTGAAAGTATCCTACATTTATTGCCTTTGACTGACATCCTGTAGAATAGGATCAAACGTGTGCGTGTTTAATTTTGTTTTATGTGGGTGGGTATTTGTTTTAATATTTAATAATGCGAGTTGGCTTTAAGATCCTATCTTGATTTTGTTTCACAAAATCTGAGACAAGAGATAATAAAGGGATTAAAAAGGTATATCTTTTATATTTTGGCATATAAATTTTGTACAGGGTGGGCCAGAATAGACGCAGGGGTTTGAAGTCTTTATAACTGTATTTTTATTTTTATTTTTTTAATTTTGTTTCAGCATTTTGTTAAGAAGACTTGGGCAATTTAAAATGGACCTGTACACAATAGAACAACGAACCGGTGGGCGGTGGGCTCAATGGCTCTTTTACGGGACATGTTTGGCGGACGCATTATTTCGAAAAGAAGCGATTTCAATTGGCCTCCGCGTTCACCTGATCTAACGACTCCAAATTGTTTCCTTTGGGGATATTTGAAAGAAAAGGTGTACGTCAACAAGCCAACAACCATCAGCCAATTGAAAACCAACATTCGCAGTGAAATCGAGGCCATAACACGAAAGGTTATGGAAAATGACTTGGAAAGAGCAAAATAAAAAATTTATAAAGAATTCAAACCCCCGCGTCTATTCTGGCCCACCCTGTATATAGCGGCATCTCTCGGAAATTTATAAAAAAAAATATCATTTGAAGGCAATCCATAAAATTAACTTACTTTGATCTGGTTTTCTGAATTTTTCTGTCAGATAGGCAATCAGCTGTATGGAGATTACGCTTAATTCTTCAAAAAGAAATCTGTACCATTTCAAAATATTGCGTTTTCATCAACTTTTAGTTTGTTTTTGGTTTTATTTCTCCAAAATTTCTTGAAATTTTTAAGTCTGTTTCATTTTTTAGTAGAACAAATTTTTCTAGAAGACAAACACATGGAAGATTTGTTGGAAGGTGTCTTGGGGGACAAATTACCCGTTTTCTTAGAAACCACTTATCGTAGCTTAATCAAATTTTGCACAAAGAAAAACTGTTATCTATGGCCCATATTATCTACAGGCACTTAACCTGGCACTTAAGATGAAAATTCATCTGATAATTTAAGCAATAGGAAATCCATGTGATGGACACATTTCTGTTCAAATGGATCTGTTGAGGTTTAATGAATTGTTTGTCAAATTAAAGACTTAAGCCCGTAACAGATTGACCGGCAGTAGCAGTAGCAGTGGCAGCAAAATGTTCTGATTGGCTGAAATCCGACAACATGTCGGATTTCAGCCAATCAGAACATTTTGCTGCCACTGCTACTGCTACTGCCGGTCAATCTGTTACGGACTTTAAGAATCTGTTAAGATGGATTACCTGATCAGAAGATGCTTTAGCTGTGTATGTTTTCTTTATATAAATATATATATGGAAAAGGTCATTACAGAATAAAGGAAAAAGGTTTTTCCTTTTCAGGATTTAATATAATGTTTCCAAAGTAACTGAAATAAGACGCATTTAGATCGGATTTTCCCGGAAATTTCTCATAAATCTTATAAATTTTTTGGGACGCGTGTAGCTTTTATTCTGCAATTTGTTCCTAGGTCAAAAAATTAACCAACCGTAACCGAGTTTAACATGTTAAACGAGAACAAATAGCGAATTAAAGGAAAATTTAAGAAAATTCTGCATATATCAATCTCGGTTCGTAAATTAAAGGGAATTGCTTGACAATTTTTCATATTCGTTTATTTACTCGTAACTTAAATTCCCATAGATTTTCTCAAGAATTTTCCTTTTTCCTTCAATTTTCTTAAGCCAGCAAAAGAATTAATTCAGTTTTCTTAAGTCACGCTACTCATAAATATGAGAAAATGGGATAAAAACGAGCACTTTTACCTCTTGAAACTTTGTTGCGAGTGCGAGTAGTAGCAAAAATGGTTAATTTTTATGCCTGGAATTCAATTAACGTTATCCTTGATTTTGAATGTCATAACCTTGGTATAAAATCCTTTTTGTTGCAAGCTTCTTAAAAAATAGAAGAAACAATCTATTTTGTTAGTCGGCTTTTAATTAGGTGATTTTTAAGAAATAAAGTGCATTTTTCGCAAAGAATAATTTTCCAGATATTCAAACAGATATTCAAAGTGAATAAAGGAAATTAAGTTATATATAGTGTTGACACAAAATTGAGGTTATTTGGATATGCATAAGTGATCTACAAAGAGAATCTATGGCCACTTTTCCAACAAAAATATAACTTTTCTAAAGTATTTATTCAACGGGACAAAAGTGAAGAGTTTCATTTTTGATATAATTGGAGATTAATTAATAATCCTTCGAGCAACGTCATGTTGGATTAAATTTCTTGGTAAAATGCCAAAATCACTTAATATACATTTGGTTAAGGCGAGTCTAATTTTGATGAAGAATAATTTGCGTTCAATTTACCTCTAAAAACCACTGAATTTCTTTTGTTAAGTTGACTTATATCTGACTTATGTGACACCTATTAATTTTTGAAGTTGAAAATGATGATAGAAAAACATTTCCTTTTCAGTGAAATTAAATCGGATAATAAACTATTTTGATGAATTTTTATTAACACGTTGGCTACCATGTGAGTCACCGGTGTACACACACTATTGTCATTACCGTCAGTTTCTCAAGTTCCATGGTTGAGTGCAGTCGCTCGTGCGGTACAAAGGGGGTTTTTTTGTGGAGCATATTTCATGTGAAAAATTTGTTGTGGTAAGTTTTTTCCGTTATATTTTATTCGATTCGTTCGTTTTTGTCTGTATTGATCTTGTGTTCACTGGTGACTCACAAAATACAGAAATGATTTTTGTGTTTTTTCCCAGTGTATACTAGCGGAGTAAGCGTTTTTTTGGCTGGTAGCCAACGTGTTAAATAATTAAAAAAAAAGGAAAGATTATTTTTTTTAATGAAGTATGACTAAAATTGATATTGCATTCTGGATTATGAAGAAAGGGGAAACTGCAGTACTGCACTGTTTTACTTGTGAGGCCATCTTTAGTTTCACTTTTGTGTCCAATGGCGGATTTAGAGGCCCTAGATGCAGGAAAAATTTGGGACCCCCGTAACAATTTGAGGCTCTAAGTTGGGCTACCTTTATCGGATCATATTCCAACTCAACACTTTTAAAATGTTTGTGCCTGTTATGTAAGGAAAAACTATACACCCATACTTCGATATACGGCTGAGATTGGTTCCAAAAATTTAGGCCGTATATCGAAACACCGGAACATTCTTTTAGGAAAGTATTGCATTTATTGATCGCAGTGCATTTCAATGTAATATTGTCCGACTTTTGACCGTTTATCGAATCAATGTGCAACGTATTTCAAAACTGAGAGGCAATTCAAAAAGCGGAAGGCCGTAAAACGAGGGGCCGTATATCGAGGTATGTGTGAAATAATGCGTCGAAGGCGAAATTGTATTGACCAATGACTATAGTTTTCAAAAAGGCGATGCTAATTATACCCGTATGGTGAAACCAAAGGGTATATTAGATTTGCCTTACCGTTTGTAACGCCAAGATCCCGTCATCACACAAAAAAATGAATTACACCAGTATGTTTAGAATGATAAAGAAAAGTTGAATTTAGCATGTCCGTCCGTCCGTCCATCTGTCCGTCTGTGGCGCGGATTGCGGGCGCACGGATTGAGCTAGAGACTTGAAATTTTGCACAGATCCGTTTTTCGCAAAATGCGAGGCTAAGTTCGTTAATGGGCAAAAATGGACTATTAGGGGGGGGGGTACCCCCCATACGAACGAAATCGTTTTTTGTGAATATCTCAAAAACGGTGCATCTTATCAAAGAAGTGCAAGAACAAAAGTTATTTAGGATATGATTCT
Source organism: Chrysopilus asiliformis (assembly GCA_964034945.1). Lineage (NCBI taxonomy): Eukaryota > Metazoa > Arthropoda > Insecta > Diptera > Rhagionidae > Chrysopilus > Chrysopilus asiliformis. Next base: position 104,292,862 of record OZ035961.1, read on the forward strand.
ACATAAAACTCCCATACATCAAAATCCGATTGGAATAAATTTTAAAAAATCTTATTGGAAAGTTTGACTTCAAAGTGGAATTTTGGTACAACTGTTCGCGGTTCACTTAAACCACCATACGGGTTTTCAATAATTGCCAGATTGGCAATCATAGCTTTTGTTATGTTTTTGGGTTATGTTTAGGACGATTACATTTTTTTAGTTGAAATCCGGGAACGGTGAAGGGAGCGAGGAAATTTTCAATTTCCCTAAATATAAAATAAATATACGATGGATATAGAAAACTGCGGCGTACGCGAAAATTTTCGATTTCGAAACTAGAATTTAGATTGCGGAACGGCAGGACAACATGCCTGTATCCGAGACTGTTTCCGCAAATCCGGGACGTATGGTCACCCTAATCGATTAAAGTTGTAATTTTCCACCATTTTCTTACCAAGTATAGCAAAAGTATTAATGAGGCCCATCAAAATCTGAGGCCTTAAGCGCCTGGCGGTAATCCGTCCATGTCTGAGTCACCAAAATAATTATTTTTTATACTCTATATGAAAATCATATAGAAGTAAATTAGATTTTGAATACAGTTTGTAACGCATCGAACCAATGATAGGATATAAACATAACAAAAGCTATAATTGCCAATCTGGCAATTATTGAAAACCCGTATGGTGATATTGGTATCGAAATTCGAACAGTTATACCAAAATTCCACTTGAAGTCCAACTTTCCAATAAGATTTTTTAAAACTTATTCTAATCGGATTTTAAATAACTTTTGTTCTTGAACTTTTTTGATAAGGTGCACCGTTTTTGAGATATTCGCAAAAAACGTTTTCGTTCGTATGGGGGGTACCCCCCCTAATGGTCCGTTTTTGCCCATTAACGAACTTAGCTTCGCATTTTACGAAAAACGGACCTGTGCAAAATTTCAAGTCTCTAGCTCAATCAGTGCGCCCGAAATCCGCGCCACAGACAGACGGACGCACGGACGGACGGACAGACAAACGGACATGCTAATTTCAATTTTTTTTATCATTCTAAACACACTGATGTAATTCATTTTTGTGTGTGATGACAGGATCTTGGCGTTACAAACGGTAAGGCAAAGTTAGTATACCCTTTGATTTCACCATACGGGTATAAAAATTAACTACACCAAGGTGTTTGGTATGACAAAAGATTTTGATTTCCGCATGTCCGTCCGTCTGTCTGTCTGTCCTTACGACATACCTTACTTGATGAAGGTTTAATTTTTGAATTTCTCCCGTCACAGGTTAACACATTTTTACTTTTCCTAACGCGGGTGAATACGCGCTTAGCATAAGCTTAATTTCTCTGCAGGAGGATAATTATCCAAGTAACAATTTGAGGTTATATTCCGGTTAAGAAACGTATTTGAAGCCATGGTAACAAAACTCAAAAGTTTCATATTTGGTTTCTGTAACCTTTCAGAAACGTTTCAGAAACCCCCATTCAGAAGCTGATTTCAAAATAACAGTTTTGGGCGGGTTTATTCGGAAATCATCTAAAATGTAATCAAAATGTAACCTAAATTGAAGGTTTTTTTTGTAACCACTGTTACAAATTGTTTCTTGGGTACGTGATACGCAAGTTGACGACTTCTGAGTTTGGTAACTTTGACCACAGATAAATGTAGCTTAACAGATAGACATTTTCGTATTCGATTTTCCACAGCTCAATCGAATAAAATTATACTAGCCGTAGCTCCCCATACTTGTGTTGGTAAAGAGATGAAGAGATGTTCGGTTCACTCTCATATCATTTTTGCGTTACCAGCTCTCCTATTCGAATGATCCTATGCGAATGATGGCTGGAGTCACAGACGAATGAGAGAGAATTGGTTTTTACGATCCACTCACTAATACATCCAACAGGGGAGCCACGGAAATTTAGAGTTTTGTATGAAGCATAAATGCCACAGAAACCCTAGTGCAAATTGTTTCTCTGTCTATTATACTTCTCTGTGCTTTGACGCGTTAAAACCTCAAAAAATCATAGATATATTTTTGGTCGGGACCTAAATTTCTGTTTTACTAAAAGTCTATTAACAAAACCAACTTTCGTCAGAATTTATAAAAATGCTGTCGGTCAGTTTTGGCTTAAATTACATTCAAACTTTAAACGTGAATCTCTCAGCTGTAGTATATGGCGTATACATCAAAACAATACTCAAGCGATGAAATGTCAAATCGTTTTAGATGTTTGGTGACATGTACGTCACGTCCTTCATCCTATTATTAATTTTTTCTTGTTTCGTAGAGAATTGTCCCATAAAAATGATATTTTGCCTCTAATAGATGATGTCACAAGTTTGTGAAAACAAGAGATTTTTTGTAGATTTTTTGTAGATTTTTTGCAAAAACCGCGCGTTAACTGGTTAATGTCTGAAAACAAAAACCAGCGATTTCCAAAAAGACAAACTAAAAAAAACATTTTTCAAGAAGTTTTTGATCTTAAAAAGCAACATTCAAGTTTATTTTTGTGTTCACAATTTAAAACCATTAAAGATTAAGGAGGAGGTCATACGAATAGTGAATGTTATTAATACAGACACGAATATATCAACCTTTTCAAGTATTTATCGAAAAATGGTGCTACTGAGTGCAGCAAAGGACTTTCAAGAATGCTTTTGTGATTCACTGAAAAGATGTTACTAGTAAAGTGATTGTTGCTGCATCAGAGAATTTCTGATCTCAAGTAGAATCCTTTACTTTAGACTCTTCTTTTAATCAAGAAATAGCGAAACAAGTTTGTTGTTGTTGTTTTTTTGTTTTTCTTCATTCAATTTTCTTAAAGTTTGTAATTAATTCGATGCGGTCTGCAGTTGATACGTAATTTGAAAACAATTTTTTATATGAAATTGACATGCATATAATATTGAACGATTTTGTTTATATTTTCGTAATAATTCATGGTTATATAATTTTGTTTGCAATGACTTTAACTGCAGTAAAATTTATTCATTTATGGGTTATTCTCTCAGATTTCCATTGCAGACTGCTGTAATAACAAACAATTTTTTTTATATTAATTGAAAGAATCGTTCATGAAGGGATTTCCACCTATACAGTGGGGCGGCATGGCGTCTTAAAGTCTGAGTATTTAATCAATATTCGACGACCATTAAATATTTATCGAGTGCATGTTATTTAAATTTATGTGGAAACAGCATTGAAAATATGTTTTTAGAAGTTTTGCACGTTCCGGAAAAATAGCAAACATGATTTTTTTTTGGTTTCCATGTTATAAAATGAAAACAAATATTTTGAAATGTTTATCTTGTCCATGGTTGCATCAGAAGTGATATGTTCTGGGAATTTTTGCCCCTATGCAATTTTTTTAGAAACACAAAAAGGCAAAAAACGGACGCTTCGACGATAAAGTCAAGAATTGATGCAAAGAACGATGCACGATTTTGCCCCTAAATTAACTTTTGAATCAGTGAAGTTGTCACTTTGGGTGAGGACTTTGTGGAAAGGGCACAGTTTCCAGTGTCATCCATATATGACGTCAAGAGCCACCGAATTGCAGGGGGATGGTGAGGGGTTAACGAACTTTCTCGTGATTATTCATTATTAGTGATTATTAGACTATGCCCTTTTCAAAAAGTTCTCAATCAAAGTGAAAACTACACGGGGTCAAAAGTTAGCCCAGGGGCACAACTTCGATTTCTGTGAAAAATCACGAGAGTTCGTTAACCCCTCACCATCCTTCTGCAATTCGGTGGCTCTTGAGGCCATACCGTATGCGTCATAAAAATCTGGAATCTAGTGCTGCAAGTATTTTCAAAGAGATAACGGTTGCTTATTAATTTGCACTAAGTTTGAAAGGGTTTGTGAATACATCTTCGTACATAATTGAGCCAAAAAATTAAATGTTTATAAATATAGCAACATTGGGGAGGCTCGAAAAGTGAAAATCATGAAATTGGTCCACGCGCGGAAGTCCAATAAGGCGATTTCCAATGAATTAAACGTAACGTTGTCAACTGTTTATGCTGTAAGAGCGACTTGTTTGGCCAGAGGAATAGTTAGGCCGCAATCTGGAAGCGGTAGACCCATTTCAGTAAGGACTCCAGTGTTGATTAGGGCAATCAAAGGAAGGATCAGAAGGAATCCGATAAGGATATCTTGGAGAGTCATGTAAAACCATCAATAGAGTCAACCTACGGTAATGATGTGTTTTACGTGTTTCAACAAGACGGGGCGCCGTGCCACACTGCTAGAAGCACGAAACAGGCTATTTCTTGCATGGTTCTTTCGCTTGCGGCACAGTTTCCTGTAAAATAACCGCCTCTACCACATTTTTCTTAACAAAAAAAAAAAAAACAAATCGCATGTGGCGCATTTTATAAAATAATTTTCAATAGTGATGTGAGTATTTCTAACAGTTTTGCTAGCGGGGAAATTGTTGTTGTATTTTGAAAACGTAAAACCGACTTTTTATCTCTGTGACAACAAGTCATAAGGGCCTAAATCGATTTTCGGAGCAAGCCAAAATGACCTCTATTTACTTTACTAGACAGTTCAATTATGCTTAGCCTAAAAATGAACACTTGTTGCCACAGATATAATCACAATCAAATATTGAAACAGACCCTTTTCCCTTTGACCGGGCTTTCAAAATTTTCACAACTAATTCTGAAGGATTGAAAATTTCCTCACATTTTGCCCCTCCCCTCCAATCGTCCCACCGCACATTTCTCCACAAAATAATATTTCTTCGGTAAAATTTTAAATTTATAAGCTTATAATGGTTACTGTTTAACAGTTTTATAAAAATACGAAACTTTTATTATAAAATTTCAATTGCAAATGGCCACAAAATAATAAAGCTTCAAAAACTCCTAAAAAATTTCAAATTTTTTTTTTAAAGAATTTCAAGAACAAAAGCTTTTTTGATAACAACAAGAATTCAACAACACATCAAAAAACGAGGCAGAACGAAAGAAAATTTAATAATTTCAATAATTTAGTTAAAGAAAATTAGTAAATTTAGCATCAATTCAACAATAATTTAATTCAACAATAAATGAAATTTAAACCAAAATGCGGTAATTTTTAATTCAATTTGAAAATTAAAAATTTACCTCTTTCCCCAGATTACTTCCTTTGCTTTTCGAATTAGCATCATTTCCAAATCCGTTTAAATTTAGATTTGAATTAACCGAAATATGATTTTCGATTTTAACTTTATTTTTTGAATCAGTACTTAGACGAACACTTGACCATTTCTCTGTTGCCTATTTGAGAGAGAAAAACACAAAGAAAAGAAAAATGATTTTGACCAACGGAAAAAAATTCTCAATATTTTTTTTTTAACCAAAAAAAGATGTTTTTTTAACCAAATTTTATCAATATTTTTATCTCCTTGGAAACAGATACAGAAATCCTTTAACATTTTCGATGTTCAAGTTTTATGTTCGGCAAATATTTCAACAAATATTTCTGCTACTTTTATATTTTCGAATTGTTCACTTCAATAAAAACTTATGCCTGGGGCCCAATGAACGCAACGCAAACGCAGAAACTGTCACTTACAAGTTTGTTTCATAGAAATCATTTGAAGTGAGCACAGTGAACGCAGTGAACGCAACTACAACGCAAAAGTTTGCAAACTTCTAACTTTGCCGCAGCAATTCTGCGTTGACAGTTCATAAAGTGAGGTTGGGGAAATGTCGTTCGAGGAAAAATTGATAGCCTTATTGCAATAACATACAAATAACAAAGATAAAAACCAACAAAGCAAATTATCGCTTCAAAATTATTCATTTTTGTAATTTTGCCAACTTTATACCACTTTATATTATGTCACTTGTACTACTTCACGAGATGCCATTGGGCTCTGCCGCTGAAACGTTGCGCTGCGTGACAGTTCACAACGTTGGAGTTGCGTTCGCGTTGCATTCATATGGCTCCAGAGGTTAATGTAATTAACAGCATGGGGAAGGTATTAAAAAATATGCCCTTTTTATGTCGTTGCGTGGATAATAATATCTTCAATGTAATATTTTTGAATTTTGAGAGAAGTTAATTATTCACCGGGTCAATCATCTATATTAACCTTTCACTGTTTTTACCCTCGGTCCGAAAATTCACGAAATTAGATAAAAAGTTTTTCCACCTTTCAAAGTCTTTCGTGAGCAATTTTTTTTTGTTGTGCAAAAGAAGAAAGTCTTCACTGTAAAACTCTTCTAGATCCCATTTAAAGGATAGACGATATTGTTCTATTACTTATATTACCTTGAAGAAAGTTCCCTTTACCTTCAAATCCATTGTTATAGAAACATGAACCGTGAACGATGATCAAAGTTTTTGTTTAATGGAAATTTTTGATATAAAATTTTGTAGATAAAAGCGAAAATTTACTTCCCCAGAAGCTTTCACAGAAGCACCAAAAGCAAAAAGTATCATCCATCAGATAATCTGACATCTTATTTGTGTTTGTTCTTTGAAGATGTTTACAAGGTGTCATGTTTACAAGGTGTCATGTTTACAAGGTGTCAGCAAAGTGTTTATTTGATTATGAGTGTTGGTGTTTTTATTGTGAGATAGATAAACAATGTAACAATTGGATGATCAATAATTAATTAATTTTATGTTCTACTTTAAACATGTCAACATTTTTACCGTCGAAATTACACAAAATTTATAGGATTTCATATTAAAACAACAAAAAACTCATGTTGGCTGAAAATTATCAGTTCATATTTTTCTCAGTGTAGCTGAAGAAATAAGTATTGTTTAGATTTTGCAATTCCTAAACATAAAATACAACCAACTAACTCAAAAGCCAGCAAAAATTTACTTGCTTTTAAAAGCTGTAACTCGAAAATTGCTCGACCGATTGAAATGAAATTTTGGATAATTTCTTCTAAGCGAAATAACCAGAGAAAAGAGCAAAAATTTGTCATAAAGCATAGTTTTTCCGCCACAGTCGAGCAGAATTTTACGCTTGCGATTTTTATGGAATTCTCCGAGATTTGTTTAGCAAATTTTTTCATCATACTAATATATAAAAATATAAAAATGAGTTGGTGTGTGTCTGTCTTTCTGTCTGTCTGTCTGTCTGTCGGTCTGTCTGTCTGTCTGTCTGTCTGTCTTTCTGTCTGTCTGTCTGTCTGTCTGTCTGTCTGTCTGTCTGTCTGTCTGTCTGTCTGTCTGTCTGTTCCTCTTTCACGCAAAAACGGCTGAACCGATTGGCTTGAAATTTGGCATGAGAGTCTGTGGTAGTTCTGGTTCCAACATAGGCATACGGAAAAGTAGCGCGAGGGGTGGGGGGAGTCACTCTTTCGCGGGGAAACTACTGAACCGATTGGAAATTTGGCATAGATGTTCGCCGGGGGTCCAGCCCCAACATAGACCCATTAAAAAGTAGCCCGAAAGGTGGGGGGAGTAAGGGGAGGGGGTAAAATCATATCGAAACTTAATTTTCCCACTATGTTACTCTTTCGCGGGGCAACTACTGAACCCATTGGCCTGAAATTTGTCATAGATGTTCGTCGGGGGTCCAGCCCCAACATAGACCTATTAAAAAGAGGCCCGAAAGGTGGGGGGAGTAAGGGGAGGGGGTAAAATCATATCGAAACTTAATTTTCCCACTATGTTAATCTTTCGCGGGGCAACTACTGAACCGATTGGCCTGAAATTTGGCATAGATGTTCGTCGGGGGTCCAGCCCCAACTTAGACTCATTAAAAAGTTTTTAAGTTCTTTCCGTTTTTCTTCGTATTCTAAAACTTAGACAAAAAACTTAACCGGCAACGACGGGTATGCAAGCTAGTATATCGTAAAATAAGACCACCTATCAAAAGTTGAATTTCTTCGGCGATTTGTTAGGAACAAGTTACAGTCTTTCAGAAAAAACTTTCGGAATCTTATCTTGCAGATCAAAATTGAAATCTCCTCCCTTGTCCGCATCTTTCGCGGACAAGTTTGCGACAAATATCTCCCAAGTAACACAAATAATCGTAAAATAGTTGCTGCGATCATAAAGACATAAAAATAAAGTCGCGACTACCACGTTATGACTTTTTGTAATGGTCGTCAAGTGGCTGGATCACCATACTTGCGGTACGGTGTCACTCTGATGATGATCCAGCCTTTAGATTCTCAGGACCGTAACTTGATGTTTATTATCAATTTTTTCAGTTCTCTATTGTTTCAATTAAATTTTTTTTCATCCTATTCAATCGTTCACCGTGAGCCATCCGGAATTTAAATTTAAATAGTTTCGAGAATAACAAACAAAAATCCTAAATTTCATAAAAAAGTTTCAGAATAAAGTGTCAGATTACTCAAATAAATCCGCTTATATTTTCCTCTTTGAGCAATAATCCTTCAGACAATAATTAACTTTTAATATCAATTAATTTCTAAAAATAATTAAGAGTTTGTCATGGAAGCTAATTGAATTACATTATTTTGTTATTGACGCATATTAAATGACTATAAATTTCATAAAGACATCCATGGTATGAAACATGATTTTTGATATGATCTAAAAATAAATCTTCCTTGTTTATTAGTCGTGTTTTCGTTACTCAGGTGTTCAAATACGTTTAATTACGACGTAATCGAAATTGCGACGTTATTCCGAAAATAAATAATATTATTTTCCGATTTTTAGAAAACACTTGATCTCAAATTGATTTATATGTGTGATGGATTCTGAGTAACTATAGTGACGTTATTAATACTATTTCTGCAAATATTCCCTTATCTTAAAACAATATTTCTGATTTCAGACTACACTTCTGTGAATCCTGTATTTAAATGAGAGAAAAATACTTGGAAATCCCTTTTTGTTGAACTGTTTTGTTGAGCAAAATTGAGCTTTAATTAAAGATTAAATTAAGTGAGGACAAATGACGGCATGGCTTAGTGGTAAACCACTGGAAGGTCCTGGGAACGTGACTATTTCAACATCATTTAGCTTGTTTTACTGAAATGAGTCTATTATGGCCTAATTTTTCAATGCGGTTAAAAATCTATTCATACCTTAAAGTCCTGAACAGAACGTGTTTTATTAGCGATTTATATACTGTTCAAATAAAACTATTTTGTCTTGGCTCTTTTTTTTAATTTCTTAAGTACAACAAGTAAAAATATCAATTGTGGTCAACACAAAACTTTCTAATGCAATTTTTACAATAATTCCGGAAAAAATATGTGACAAAATATTTTTTTTTAAAAAAAAAGCTTTTTTTTAAAAAATGCACTAAAAAGAAAAAAATAATTTTTTGGGAACTGTGTATCAGAAATCAGAAGGAAAGGGAGATAAATATTTATTTTATTTTATTTTTTATGCTTTTTTATCTCGCTTTTTTTTTGATACGCAGTGCCCAAAAAAATAGTTTTTGCTTTTTAAGGAACTTTTTTTTAAATAAAAGCTTATTAAAAACTATTTTTTTTTAACATTTTTAGTCATTTCGTGTTTGATTAGTATGACTAAAAATCCAAAATGAAAAGGATAATCACATCATCCTAACAGGACCTTTCGTTATCCTTATGGATTTTTTGATGCCAGAATCGGATTCAACGACCCCAAAAACTCCCAGATGAGATTTTTTCCGGAAAATTTGAGGAAAAGATAATCACGTTATCCTTACAGGATAATTCCGTATCCTTGCAACGACGGAGTAGAGAAAATATAAAAAAATTGTATGGAAAATACCCGTTCTAGCTACTGATACTTTTCCAAAAGTTGACTGAAATCTACGATTTCTATAAAACGTATTTACAAAAAATTTCAACAACGGATAGACAGACAGACGGACAGACAGATGGACGGAAATTCTCATAATTTTTCCTGAAATGGATTTCTTAGTATGGGCGTACACGAAGCAACTTTCGGTCATCAGCATGCCGCAACTTTACTAAATTGCAGGAAAGAAACGAGTGCGGCAAGAGGGGAAAAGTCGCCACTCGAAAAGTGTTCTTCTCGTCTTCTTTTACGCGAAAGTCGCTCGTGTAGTACGTCAGCATGCATGTATGCGTAATTTCATTGAGTTTTTCCTACTAAAAAGTGAAGAAGCGTGTAAGTCGGAAAGGCATTTTGAGGACCAAAAGTTGCCGCGACGAGATGAAGCGTGTACGTTAGCACATACTGATCAGAAATTTTCTATCTGCCCCCGTTCCTTATATAGAAGAGGAAAGTAAAAATTACGTGCTGAGTGAATGCGAATCACAACGGGTAAATGGCAAGAGACACAGTCAATTTCTGAAAGAAAAAATGGAAATGCCTTTTAGTGAATAAGCGTTCGTAAAAGATTAAGTTAAGCAGAGACTAAAACCAAACTCAAAATCAAGCAAAATTTTATCATTTTTTATGACGTCACTGTATTTGTATGAAATATTTCATATCTGTTTTCCTTGTGAAATTCATAGAATGTGACAGCATTTTTTGACTAGTTTCATAAAGAAATCACTGGTATGAAACATGTTTTTTCCTTATGTTTTACCGCAAACATTTTTATGCTAAAAATTCGCATATTTTTTCTGAAAATATTGAAAAGAAGCCTCTGACCAGGACTAGATAGACTAAGGGCAAAAAATCCTGCAAAATTTCAAACAAATCGATTGAGTTTTGAGAAAATCGCGATTAGAATTTCAAGTTATTTCGTAAATACTCCAAATCCGGCTGCATACATGAGTTTAAAGTTGCATAAATTCGGCAATTTTTATCCAATCAACTTAATATTATTAGGAAATGAAAATCAAAAGATTCTACTATAAGAATATGCAAAAAATAATTTTCGATTTCCCGATATTTGCAAGTTAGCATAACCCCTTAAAATACACAAATGTATACCGATCCAAAGGTAAATCATAAAAATATAAACTTTTTTTTTCGTTGGTTAATAAATTTATTGGTAATAGTCAACAGAATTTATGGAAGTTCCGAAGTCACACTGTTTATCATGGGCTCTACCCTGTGAAGAATCCCATTGCGTGTGACTAAGATCACGATAGTGGCTTTTTACACATATTTTCAGTGTACCTCCAGCAAGAGGGTGTATGCTAAACATATTCGACAGCATAAAGGCATAACAGCAGCTGGTCGAATATAAGCTAGGCTAAATATGTAAAATCGATAGACAAAAAGTGTGGAAAATAGTGATATGTAAAACGTGACGTCAAAAAGAACACAAAAAAACCGTGTGAAAACACGAAAAAGTGACACGATATATACACGTGTTATGAATTGGAAAAACTGAAGAAAACCACACCGCCCAACCTTAGATTTACCAAAAATCCATTGAAATATCGGGTGAATATCCTTTCGATTCAATGTAAAACTTTTATGAGTCAAGGGACATTTGTGAAAAGCTTCTCGCACCAAATCTCATTGGATTTCTATGATGTTTTTTTTTGATACGAGTTCATTGATTCGGAGCATAAAAAACTTTATGTAAAAATGGATTTTTGTATGAAAATGATTGATTTTAGATTGTCTTTTTTCATTTTGGATACTATATAACTTAATTTTACACTGTTAAACTGAGAGCGTTGTTTCAGAAACAATTTTTTATTTATTTTCCTACAAAATAATTTGACATGAAATTTTTTTCATACGTTTTAGAAGTACAGAAAAAAAAATCCAGCAACAACTTTCTTAACAATTTTTGGCAAAGTACCGTTATTCTTACAGGACCTCCCATTTTGAATTAAGATTCGTGGTCACAAACCTCAAAAACCTCTTAATTCGTATTTTACCCAGGGAAAAACACAAAAAAGGATGTTTTCATTATCCTTACAGGATCTTAACGTTTCATTACTGCAATAGGGTATGGCGTACTTCACTAATTTTTTTAAAGCTATGTGAAACTTATATTAGGTGTGCAATGACGTTCATTGCCATGGGTGCCATCATTGTAAGAATTCAAAAAATCCAAATAAAGAGTAGACCGAAATCAAAACCGCGAATTTTTAGGTTTTTGTGCAGACCTACGAAGTGGTAGCTTTTGATTAAAAATCGAATTGTTCAAATCTGTCTGGTATAACTCTGTAGCTAAGGATGTATGAAAATCTTAATTATTGTTTATGTAAAGAAAATATTTTTTATATTAAAGTAGAGCTCCTACAACACGAAATTTTCATCCAAAAAAACTAATTTTCTGTGATAGAATCTGATTTTTCACAGACTTTTCTTTGTCAAAAACTAAAGTGAATAATTCTAAACACTTTTGTCTCACGCCGTGTATTCTTCAAGTTATATTAAATGTGGGTAGTGAGGCTAAAATGATTTAAGAGCAATATTTTTACATTAAAACCAATTAAAATTTTCAATGTGCGAAAATATGCTTCAACCAGATATTCTAAGTCATAGTTTTTCATTAAAACAATAGCTTTGTACGGATTTGCCTCGGGTCACATTTCACTTAATCATATAAGAGAATAAAATAAAAATATCTGATGTGAATATCACATGAGTTTCCTCTGCAATATCTAAATTCTTAAAAAAAATGTGAAAAAAATTTTAAAAGCTTTTTTTAAAAAAAAAATGCACTAAAAGGGAAAAAAGATTTTTCTGGGTACTGTGTATCAGATTATTTCTGATATAAGATTATTTCTGAAGCGAGATAAAGCATAAAAAATAAAATAAATATTTATCTCGCTTTTATTTCTGATACATAGCGCCCAAAAAATATTTTTTAGTGCATTTTTTTAATACGTTGGCTACCATGTGAGTCACCGGTGTACACACACTATTGTCATTACCGTCAGTTTCTCAAGTTCCATGGTTGAGTGCAGTCGCTCGTGCGGTACAAAGGGGTTTTTTTTGTCCGTTATATTTTATTCGATTCGTTCGTTTTTGTCTGTATTGATCTTGTGTTCACTGGTGACTCACAAAGTACAGAAATGATTTTTGCGTTTTTTCCCAGTGTATACTAGCGGAGTAAGCGTTTTTTTTGGCTGGTAGCCAACGTGTTAAATAAAAGCTTTTTAAAAAAAAAATTTTTGTTTAATACTTTTTTATTTCGTATTTGATTAGAATGGCTAAAAATCCAAAATTAAAAGATAATCACATTATCCTAACAGGACCTTCCCTTATCCTTACAGACTTCTTAATGTCAGAATCGGATTCAGCAACCCCAAAAACCCCCAAATCAGATTTTTTTCTGGAAAATTAGAGAAAATTGATAATCACGTTATTCTTACAAGACCTTCCGTTATCCTTACAAGGACGAAGTAGTGAACATGGCCGTATTGTCATCGGACTTACGTATGTGTAAAAAATTTCAAGCTAATCGGATGAGTGAAAATGGACCAAAATTGGATTGCAAAATTTGAATCTGACACACAGACACGAAGGCAAGCTAAATAAAAACTTTTAAAAATAATATAAGATGTTTTTCAGATATCTCAAGAACCATTAGAAAAACGTGAAAAGCGTTAAAGCAAAAATGCAGAAAACTTTATTTATTCTAAATTTGGTTTAATGACTTTTTTTTCTCAAAAACGCATAGTTTTCGAATAATTTTCAAAAAACCGTGATTAAAAAAAATGTACGGGATGTTATAGTGATGGTTAATTCTCCAAAAGTTGATCAAAAAATACGATTTTGGTAAAACTCATCCGAAAAATAAATTTAAGTCGCTAGCTCAACGCGATATCGAGTTATTTGAGATAGGTGCATCGGACAAATTGACAGACAGAGAGACCGACAGATTGACAGATCGACTGATCGACTGATCGACAGATCGGCTGATCGACAGATCGACAGACAGACTGACGGACAGCTCAACACACATGCTTATAATTTTTGGCTGAAACGGATTTCGTACTGATTAGAAAGTTTCTACCAGTCCGCGTTCTCGAGTCGGTCACCTTCATGAATACAATACTTTCCGTCTAAGATACGCAGAGGAAAGTAAAAACCGGATTAGATTTCTTTAAAAAATCCAATTAAAGAATAACCTTTTGAAAACTAACGAACTCAATTATTTTTCACTATGGAAGATGATAAAATCACCATGTGTTTGGTTTAAAAATAACTAACATAAGTGTCTTTTTGACTGTTTGTATATCTTTCCTTGAGAATAAATTTTATCCTTCAAATATAAATAAATTTCTCGACGTTTTCCTTATAGATCAGATCACTAATTGGAAAAAACGAAATAAATCCGGATAAAAATCTAAAAAAATAAATTCAAAGAAATTCTTTGTAAAATCGATCACAATTGTTGAGAAAATAATTTAAGAATTCTTGATAAAAGGGATTTTATTCAGTTGTAAACTATCAATAATGTTCAAGTTTATTGTGCTAATGTTATAAACGGTTTTCATAAAGGATGCTATCCTCTTTGAAAACGATTCAAAGATGAAGAAATGGAGGAGAATCCTCTAGTGCTCTTGGAAATTGTTTTCAATGGAGTAACATGTAACATGGAATAAAGCAAAATAACACCATGTAAGAATAGAAGTTGAACATGTTAACAGAGGTTGACACTAAATGTGTTCGTTTATTTCTTAAGTTTTTACTTTCTTATACGTATTGTAATAAAGTATTGTATTCATGAAAAATGTTGACCTCTTGGCGACGTATACATCTGGATTATATTGCGCGAGTTTTATTCTGAGACATATTCACATTTCACAACCGTTTACACAACAACACAAAATCCCGGAATTTGTTCCAGAAAGATTCATGGAATAAATTCAAATTTTAAAAACTTTTAGTCATGGGATTTTTTTTGCGATAGATAAATTAAATTCGCGGAATAAAATCTGAGTGAAACTCGCGGAGAAATTAAAGAATAAATCAAGCAAGTGTGAAATTCACACCTTATGAAATTAGCGGAGAAATTCAAGAGAAATTCAAGCAAGTGTGAACGGCGCCTTAGAGTCGTTTTCACCAATGAAACCTAGAAAGTTGTGTTTAACTTTACTTATTTAATTCCCAGAATTTCCTGTAGGCAGAGCCTAATTTTTTCGGAGTAGTACGTGTAAACGGGCCTTTATTTTGCATAAAAAATATTTCCCGACTATTTCCGAGACGATTCGAGCGCTATTACAAAAATGTCTTTCCGTCTGTTAGTCTGTGTACAAGGTTTTTTGAAAAATACCTATATATTTGTACAGGGATGTGTGGTCCGGGAGTGGGATGATTCTGTCAACTTTTGATGGAAATTTTTTATCCAGGAGTTGCCAAAATGGCGGTTTTTTAAAAATCACAATTCCGATTTTCGCGATTTACTTCGAAACTTCGCTTTTTGCAGCCATCTTAAGTATCACGAAAGTTGAAGATAGCAAAATTTCTTATGCTTTTAACGTTGACTAGAATTGGTTATCTCTGACCGGTATCGAGATACACTAGAATCCCGATAATTCGTACCCCGATAATTCGTATATCCCGCTAATTCGAATATCCCGATACTTCGTATTTTTACGTCGGTCCCTTGAAATACGAATTATCGGGATTCTACTGTATATCATTATTTAAAAAAACACAGTTCTTTGCGGTTGTTGCAAAATACTAATCTCTCTAGTTTTTCACATTCTCGGAACTCTCGAAAAATTAACCGTATTTCGGTAGTTCCGTTAATTTTTCGATGGTTCCGAGAATGTGAAAAATTATAGAGATTAGTACAGTAATCCATCCAACTGCGCGGTAGATACGTTCCACAAAAAGAGCGCGCAAACCGAAACCGCGCACTGTGAACCCTAGTTTGTATGCAATTTTGGGGTTAGGAACATGTTTTTATAAAAAAAACCGCGCAGCTGCGAAATTTTTACCGCGCAGTTCGAAATTTTTGTATTAAAAACTTAACCGCGCAGTTGCGAAATCGCGCAGTTAGAAACCGCGCAGTTGGAGGGATTACTGTATTCCCCACAATTTTGTCCGCTAATTTTTTTTACCGTTATTGAGATAATTCTATTAAAAGCTGAAAAATTAGATTTTTGCGAATTGCTTTCCTACTAACGGTTTTTCGAAAAAACTAGGGATGGAAAACGTTATCGTCACGTAACGAGATAACGAAACGAAAAAACGATTTTTGTTTTTTCGTTATTTATTATTATAGACTAAATTATTCAAGTTTTTTTTATATTTTACTCTTTATTTTTTTACAATTTTAAAAATTCCGACGGTTGACTTGAAAATATTCAGTGCGAAAAAAAACAAACTTTCTTTTTATACCCGTATGGTGAAACCAAAAGGTATATTAACTTTGCCTTACCGTTTGTAACGCCAAGATCCCGTCATCGCACAAAAAAATGAATTACACCAGTGTGTTTAGAATGATAAAAATATTTAATTTTTGCATGTCCGTCCGTCTGTCTGTCTGTCCGTCTGTCTGTCCGTCCGTCTGTCTGTCTGTGGCGCGGATTGCGGGCGCACGGATTGAGCTAGAGACTTGAAAGTTTGCACAGATCCGTTTTTCGTAAAATGCGAGGCTAAGTTCGTTAATGGGCAAAAATGGACCATTAGGGGGGGTACCCCCCATACGAACGAAATCGTTTTTTGTGAATATCTCAAAAACGGTGCATCTTATCCAAAAAGTGCAAGAACAAAAGTTATTTAGGATATGATTCTACATAAAACTCCCATACATCAAAATCCGATTGGAATAAATTTTAAAAAATCTTATTGGAAAGTTTGAATTCAAAGTGGAATTTTGGTACAACTTTTCGAATTTTGATACGAATATCACCATACGGGTCTCCAATGATTGCCAGATTGTCAATTATAGCTTTTGTTATGTTTTTTAATTATTTTTGTGTGAAATGTTTCGCAAAAGTTCATCAAGTATAACCCCGCAGACCTACCACCTGCATAAAATATAATTCAAAATATTGGGATAGTGTTGTTAATCATATTTTGATTCTAAGTCGGACTTTGTTTAGACCAGATTCGCTCTATCTCGCTCTATCTCGAGATACGAACAAGAAAATTTTTTAAGCAACTTTTTTGGTGTCGAAAGTATTTTCTTTTTGGTATATCCAGAAGAAGAGTGAATCTGGCGAAATTCAATATCTTTGATATTGGCACTGGCAAATATAGTTTTTTTGGGCAACTTTTTTTTAATGAACAAAACTTTTGATTTTTTTTTAAATAACTATTTTAGGTTAGGTATAGCACACTCGTAAATTGCGCAAGAATGTCGATTTTGTAATAAAATCAAGTATTTTTTTGTGATAAAATCAAATACTTTTGTCTCGTAAGTTTAAAGCGCAATATTTTTTGGTTAAATTGTTTAAAAAATATTTGAAAAATTGAGACAATTAATAAACAATTGCTTTAAAAGTTCAAAAATTTACAAACCAATTCAATTATTTAAATTTCCACGAGTCGAAAAAAACGTTCTGCAATGTCTGTTTTTTTAAATAAATTTTTTTGTTTTGATTTATCGAATGACGTAATTGAATTTATTGAATGTATCTTTCCAATACGATTCGCAGCATTGCATTTTCACAACTCTATCAATTCTCATGAATTACCATAAAATCAATTTTCAATTCATTTTATTCCATTTTATATAAATCTGTGAATTTAAAATACTTGTAGATTTATTTTATTTGAAAAAAATATTTGATATAAAGCCATTCAACCAATCGGGACTTGATTTTCCATGGCAATAATCAAATGTCCATGATCTGCGTTTAGATAATTTAAACCCGACAAGTGTTTATCCGTACTATTAATTCTTAGAATAGTAATATACGGTCTTAATTCTTAGAATAATATATATTTAGAATTTATACATAATTCTGTAAGCAAATGGTGGGATTAAAATCTAATAATGGTATCAAATTGGTAACCGTATCCATTTACATTAATGTGAAATTAACCAGTTTTCCGAAGATTGTTAGACCTTAATGTTAAAGTTTATCTGGAAATTGGATAAGTTTTGTGTTTCGTGTAAAACATATACGAATAATGAGCTTTATTAGGCAAGGAACAAAATTAAGTTAGTGTTTACAGATAAAATAAATTAAGGATAAGTAGTTTAAATGATTTTGTGCCTTTCGAAATTTGTTTCAGATTAAAAGAAAATATTTGTTCAAATTTGGGTAATAAATGATTTTCTTGGATCGACGAATAGTAGAGACTTGAAATTTTGTATAGTTGCGTTTCTCGTAAATGGCAAGGCTTAGTTCTTGACTGGGAACAATCGTACCATTCCTACCACCCTCCCCCATGTAAACGAAGCAAGTTTTTCCAATTTTCTCGAAAACAGTAAGTCGTATAGAAAAAATTATAACGGTAAAATGTATTTAGAATGTGATTTTACAGAACTTAGGTATATATAAGAATCACCACTCTTCCCCCCCCCCCCCCCCCACAAATTGAATCGAAAACGGTGCGCAGTATTGAAAAATTATATAGGCGAAATGTGTTTAAAATATGATTTTACGTAACCGTTCCCCACATCAAAATCTAATTTGACTAATCCTTGCCCTTCTCACATACAAATGGATTTTTTTCACAAAAATTTTGTCGGCCCTCATATAAAGTATTTGACAATTGGTCCTTTACAATTGTAGCTTTTTCTTATGTTTTAATAAAAAAAATGCACGTTCTCATATAGAGTGTTTGACGACTGGCATCTGGCAACTGTGGCTTTTCTTTTATTTTTATACCCGTATTGGGAAACCAAAGGGTATATTAACTTTGCTTTACCGTTTGTAACGCCAAGATCCCGTCATCACACACAAAAATGAATTACACCAGTGTGTTTAGAATGATAAAAAAATTGAATTTTCCATGTCCGTCCGTCTGTCTGTCTGTCCGTCTGTCTGTTTGTCCGTCCGTCTGTCTGTGGCGCGGTTTGCGGGCGTACGGATTGAACTAGAGACTTGAAATTTTGCTGCTCCAGCGAATCGGGAAAGTATGGTCACTCTAAGTATAGCACTCGATTTTTGAAACTAGAGTTTCAAACCGTGTATTTGAACCGAACCAAAAACCACTGAAATTTGAGTGAACCAAAACCAAACTATAAACCGAACCATTATGAAAAAAGATGTCTGAAGCGAACCAAAACCAGACCAATTTTTAAAAAAGAGTGTCGAACCGAACCAAAACCAACCCAGATTTTAAAAAAAGGATGGCCAAACCGAACCAAAACCGAACCTGTTGTTAAAACCAATGTTGTAACCAAACCAAAAGCCAGAAATCTTTTTAGTGGCTCCGTTCGTTTCAAATTTGAATTTTTAGGATCGAAAAATTCTTATTTTGTTGTATTCTCGTCCAGATTTAGAGTGTAGCACTTTTTTCGTGCTAATCTAGTACCTCAAAACATTTCTTCTACCAGTCTTGTGTAAGATTTAAAACTCTTAAACCAGGCATCATCAGCTAGTGGCTCGGCTGGCTCATCACACAGATTGGCTTTAACAGCGTAGTCACTATAATCGACCTTTTATTGTGTGCTGTAATGCTTGTGTATGCAGCTTCGGATCGCAGGAATAAAACGAATCGTGCTTTGAGATGGAATCGGTGCATTATTAGCATGACGCATTTTATTTTAAATCAGTTCGTGTCAAGTCATTGCCGTGGAAGGTTGTGTTTCATTGAACTGTATTTTTATTTGTAGTGGTTATAAATTTTGATTGTAAAGGAAGGGACAGTTATTTTGATGACCCCTGCCCTAAACCATTAAAAATTTAGTGACCCAAAACCAGACTCAAACCGAAATTTTTGAAATTTTTGAAATTTTTGAAATTTTAGAAACCAAAACTTAAAACAGAACCAAATTTTTTGAGGCGGCTAATTCCGATTCTGGCTTTAATTAATCTGCAATTACCACAAAAGGTCCTGTAAGGATAACGTTATTATCGTTTTCCTCAAATTTTCCGGAAAAAAATCTCATCTGGAGGTGTTTGGGGTCGCTGGATCCGATTCTGGAGTTGAGGATATGCCAAAGGCAAGGATACGAGTATTTATTCGATAAATAGAAAATATAAAAAAATGTGTTAAAAATGTTTTTATCAAAAATCGTATTACAAAAAGTAGCAGAAATTAAAGCGAGACAACAGCATAAAAAAATAAATATTTATACCGCTTTGGATTTTGATATTTAGTGCACTTAAAATTGTTTTTCTTCTATTTAGCACATTTTTTTAGAAATAAATTTTTTTTCAAAATCTATTTTTTTAATTTTTTTTAAATAAATATTTTCTTTTTCTTTTAATTCTTTTTGGACATTTCTAATATTTTCAATATGTTTTAAATGGTTTGAATATTTCTTTTTACCCAAAATATACCTATAACAAACATGATCACAATAATATCTTCAGATATCTTGAATTTTGGCACCTATTTTGTAACAATTTCCAGTCTTTACTAAGCAACAAAACATTGGCAACAAATATGTACAGCATTATTTATGATTTTGTAGTATTTACCGAAAGTTGCCTAACGTTCTTCGGCTCTTGTGTGCTTGTGTGACCCACTTTATCCTTGCCGCGGAATTTCATGGAACACAAGACAAGTCGAAAAATTTCTTTTACCGATCAAAAGAAGTAAAACCAACGATAACATATGGTAAATAGAGAAAGTAACTGAAAAATGTTTCTTTTAAATTTATTTATTTTTTTATAATTCGATAGTAGCCTCAAAGAGTGACTTCACAATGATTAAACTTTTGTGGTGCACTTCACTGCACTTTGAATAGAATAGCATTATTATTATTTGAATTTGAATTTTTCCAGTATTAATAGTCAACAAGAAATCACAGAAAACCACACAAATGTGAACTGCGAAGAAAATTTATTCACTTAGAAGTACATAAATCGATTAATATTCTTTTTTTTTCTTATTAAATGTGGTTTCAATTTCCAGCAACTGGTCGGTAATTTTCGATATTTCCACTTTGAGTCAAATTTCCGGAAAATCGCTTTTCTATACAAACATTTTCTATGGCTTGCAGAATCGGGTTATGTATTCGCGCGAATTGAGTGCACGTTCGATTGAAACTGGAGCCGAAACTGGGACTGGGTCAAAGAAAACTGAGGAGCTCCGGGACTCTGCCTCACGTTTTCCATTGCAAAAAGGACTTTAGAGCGAACAACTTGCATTGCGATGCGATTTCATTTGCGAAAAAGCTTCCGAATCAGGACCATTTGAAAGTGAGGTGCGGGTGGCTGCGAAATTTCTGCATAGCGCACAGATTCTTGGAACTTGATTATCGCCCACTCTCCCCCTATCCCGATACAACAACAGTCATATCAAAACGTCGCTCTCATCAAAGTTGACATTTTCCATTTCAATTTCCATTGGATCGTGTGGATAAATGCAACTGGATTAAAATTTCCATTTTTCCGTTTTGTATAAAAGTTGAAATTCTGGAGTTTTATTTTCTATGTTAGCAAACCGAAACGCATGCGTTTCTACAAGTGTTTCCGGTTTTCCTTAGCTTTTGCAAGTGTTCTGTAAATTGAAATTTTGCAGCCACCGCGGTGTACCAATGGCAGGCGGAAAATATATTGGATACAAAATGGTCCTTATGAAAGGACATGACTCGCCCATAAGGGGTTTTTGTAACAAAAATTTGTGTTAATGAGTTCAAATGTTAAAGTATACCTAATTTTATTTGGAAACAAAAACCGACGGGTTCCATTTGGGCTATTTTATGAATGCGTTTGTATAGCTCAAAGCTTTTCTTTGAAGAATTCTTACATTAAATAGTAATGGTATCAAGAAAACCGGTTTTGAATCCTCCATAAAACATGATGTAGAGTGTTTGGTATTACGGTAACCATACGTCCCGGATTAGCCCAGATAGCCCCGGAATCACAGATATTGTCCCAGGGCATCGGAAAGTAAGCTTTTATCACAGATAATTAAATTTGGGGTTTTTATTTTTTAAGTATTAAAAAAAAGATCACTTAGAGCGGTTTGCACCAACGAAACTTACCAACTTATGTTGAACTTAAATTTGTCAAGTGCCAGAATTTCTATGGTTTAAGAAGGCTAAGCATAACTTAAATAGTTATGACTTGTATCAGCAAACGGGCCTTAATGTACAAAACATACTGTACTTCGACTGGGGGTTGCTTTAAAACATATTGGTTTGCCTGCGGCGCATTTTTCGACGTATTTTAACATTCGCACATATGGCTTCGTTTTTATACTCTACTAGAATTTGAACCCGGCTTCGCCCGGCTAAAAGCGTGAGTAGAATAAAACCTAAGAAAACAAAATTCAGTTGGTTATAAATTAGATAGCCTGGAGTAGGATGGTACGTGCTTTTCTTTCAAGTTTTTTTCTTCGGAAAATGGTCGTTTCCACAAAAAGAAATTAAATTCCAGCATTTGTATTCGGATTCACTCTACCCTCTCCCCTGACTCCTCTCACCGCTCGGGTTACTATCCAACATGTCTATGTTAGAACCACGCCCAAAACAAACATCCGTGCCAAATTTCAGGCCAATCGGTTCAGTAGTTTCCCCACGAAAGAGTAACATAGCGCAAAAACTAAGTTTCGAAATCACTTTACCCCTCCCCTTACTCCCCCACCCCTCGCGCTGCTTTTCCGTATGCCTATGTTGGAACCAGAACTACCACAGACACTCATGACAAATTTCAAGTCAATCGGTTCATCCGTTTTTGTGTGACAGACGTGACAGACAGACATACAGACAGACAGACACCAATTCATTTTTATATATTAGTATGATGATATGATAGAAGTATATTAGATTTAGTATATCGTTTGCAACGCATCGAACCAATCGTCGGACACAAAAATTAGGGTACCTCAATGATGCACTTTAGTTTTTCCTTTACTATGATTATGGACAGCGGGCCGAACTTTTTGGTCGTGCTTTTCTTTCGAAATCTTACATTTTAGAAGAAAATGCGCTTTTATTTGAAGGCCATTGATTAGTTTTAAATTAGTTTTAAATGTCAAGCAATAAAGTTCTAAACAACAATCTTTTAAATCTTAGTAAAAATATTTAAAAAATCGAAAAGAAAGTGAAAGCTTTTGGAGTTTATCCAAAAACTGTGGCTGACATTTGAACTGAGCAAAACTTTGTTCCAGCCAATATTCTAGTGTGACGAGTCAAAATAATAGTTTTATTGTTGTTGTTGCAATTTTTGATGGTTCATGGCAGCGTTTTCCAAACTGGGAGGCGCGCCTCCGTAAGGAGGCGTGGATTAGTCTAAGGGGAGGCGCGAATATTAGCCAGTATTGACAAAAAAAGTGCACGTGCAGCTAATACAATACGTAACATATTAGGAAGATATTAACTACTATGCTGCTGATGCTACCCTATGGAAGAGAGGCGGCATATGATCAAATATTTTTAAGGGAGCCGTGGTAAAATAAAGTTTGGAAACCACTGGGTTATGGTATGTAGAATAAGTGTGGAATAGGATATCTTCGGGTGAGGAAAATTACCTCGTAAACCTACGAAATTTTTTTTTAAAATACTGTATTTTTTCAAAAAAAAAATTGTATAAGAGGTACCCGTTATAGCCTCCGTCACTTTTTCATAGAAAAGTTGATAGAAAACTATGATTTTTGTGATTTTCAAGTCGCTAGGTCAACGCGTTCTGGAGTTATTGAAGATACGTACAACGCACAGACCGACAGACAGATGGACGGAAATACTCATAATTTTGTCTGAAGTAGATTTCGCACTGATGAGAAATTTTCTATCTTTTTCCGTTTTTCCTGTGTCTCCGTCACAATACTTTTCCGTAATTAAATAAAAAAAACTAATTAGATTGTTTTATTATAATTTAAATTTTTAATCAAATGTGAAAATTTCACACAGGATTTTTTATGCCTGTTAACAGTTTTAGCTTTTCTGATGCTTTTCAAGTGTGAACTAGCATTTTATGAGCAAAGTTTTGAATTAATTTTCTAAATGTAATCATGTTAGATTTTGTACCACATTTAAAAAGTTTTATTGTTAGTATTTTAATATTTTTATGGGTTTTACTGTTTTGCAGAATTAAATTTCTCTGTAGGTTTTTCGTGTGGTTCTTGTGGAGTTGCAAAAACTTACAATTGTTGAAGCGGAAAAGCAGTAAAGGAAAATTGCTAGTCTTACTTATATATGGGCTTTTTGTTCCTATTTTCCGTTGAGGTTTTTTAATTTTCTCGAAATTTACTTGAGGCAATAACACAAGTTTTTGTTATAAACTTTTGGCTCCTGGAATTGCTTTTAGGAAAATGTTCTTATTGTTTTAATTGAATAGATACTTCGCTTTCTAGAACTTTTCAAGACTTAAAAGATTTTTCCGGATTGCGTTTTTTGAGAAATTCTGTGTCTGTATGAAGGAGTCGAAACATGTGACGTGAATTGTTATTTTATATCGTGTTATACAATCCCATCTGACCTTTGAAAGGTCGTTTCAGTAATAAAAATAATCATAATTTAATTGTTCTCTTTTTGTTAATCGATGCGTCAAAGAAATGCAAACATTGGGATTGCCAAGACGTTCGCGTGCCTAAAGATATTTTTTTGAATTAAATGGAATCCTTTAAACGATTCATGATGTGCAATGAAAGTATGATTCGATGATGGGCACTTCTCAGAAATTTATGTATTTTTTGGTACCAATTGGGAATTTTCGGATTTCGGTCATACGATCATTAATCATTTTACTTGTCAATAAATAAAGTTTCATTTTTTCTTCTTCTTGCTTAGGGGGTTTGGTTTAAGATACATTGACTTGTCTACATAAATGAAAATAACAATTTTCGGTAAATTTTGTATTGATCAAAGAGTGAGTATATCTGACTCATAAATCATTTTATTCATTAGGGAAACGTGAAACCTATCATGTTTCATGGAAAATTGTCTTGGTCGCTTGGGAAAAGAATAATGGAAGCTTTTCTTAGACATCTACAAAAAAAAAGAATACAAAAAAAAGATACTGTGGATATCTACAGTATCTTTGTTTTTTTTTGTATTCTTGACTCTTCAAGTACATTTTTTCGTGGGACTTTATTAATAATGGAACTGAGATCCAATTACATTACTTAATCAAAACATCTTGTTGAAAAGATTGCGATTTATTGTAACATTTTTGCTTGATGTTGCCTTTAATTTTAATAAACAAGAAACTACAATCGCCTGGGCCAATCGTCAAATACTCTATATGATGACTGGCAAAAGATTAATTTAAAAAATTCATTCGTATAAAAGAGGGCAAAGGAGTGGTGCGATTTTTTTTTTATATTTTATGCCAGGAGCTTAGGCAAATTGCCTCTAATGCCGAAGCACAGCTCAAGACATTAATTGATTGACTGTGTTTACATTAGGACTCACTTTGAGGCGGCACGTCATTCGTGAGGATGTGGGACGCAGTGGGGAGGGAAACCAAAAAGAGCGAACGAAGTTTAGATTCACTTAAAATTATCGGTCGCAAACCGGTTTTTGAGTCTGGTCGTTGAAACCTGTCGTTTAGTTTTGTTGATGAAACCGGTTTTTGAATCCAGATAAAGCGAACCGTGTGCACACGGCAGAAAAATGAGGAAAGACGTGCCGCCTCAAAGTGAGTCCTAATGTAAACACAATCATTCAACCATTCATACAATCCATTCATACACTGAATACTCCTCATCACACTGGAACGAAGACTTGGCGCGACAGTACATAGCCTTATCGACCATTGTGTCCTGTTACAGAGCTTGGAGAAGTAAAGGAGCTAAAGAGTGGTGCGATTGGATTTTGAAGTATGGAATTGTTAGGTAAAATCATATTCTAAGTAAATAAATTGTTCAATATGACTCACCGTTTTCGAGAAAATCGCAAAAAAACTGTTTTCTTGGTACGGCGGAGGGGGGAAGGAATGGTCCAGTTTTGTCTGTTGAAGAACTTAGCCTAGCAATTTAAAAGAAACGTAACTATACAAAATTTCAAGTCTCTAGCTCAATCTTTTTGAAAGGTATGGCGTTCACGGATAGACAGAGCATTACTTTTCCAAAAGTTCTTAGAAAACTACGATTTTTGTAAGACTTATGTACAAAAAACTTTAAGTCGCTAGGTCAACGCGTTCTCGAGTCATTTAAGATACGTAAATCGGAAAAACCGACAGGCTGACAGACAGATGCACGGACATCCTCATAATTTTGCCTGAAACGGATTTCATACTGATCAGAAAGTTTCAATCTGTATCCGTTCTCGAGTCTCTTTCCGCCATTAATACAATACTTTCCCTCTATAGCAGAGGAAAGAAAAAAAATCATTTGGTTTAAATACTTTTCTTTTGAATCAAACGCAAAAACCATTGGCGCAACTTTAGCGAAATTTTTTATTAGATTCAACTGCTTTTTCGTTCAATATAATGACAATTTTTCCACCGCGTGCAAATTTCTTTGGTAATTTCAAATAATTTCTTCATGAGTTTGGCAAAATTTCTGCGATAATTTGGCAACGTTTCTATTTTAATTTGGCAACAAAATGGTTCAAATTTAAGTTCCTTTGGGTCAATCAATAATTTTGTATTTAATTAATTTACAAAATCACAATTTAATTACGGATTTTCGTTTTGAAGGAATTGTAACTTCTTTAAGGGGGTAAGGCCATTTTACATGGTGTCTTACGGGGGACAAATAACCCGTTTTCTCAGAAACCACTTATCGTACCTTAATCAAATTTTGCACATCTTTTATTTATGCCAAATTTTAGCTGTTGTTTTTTATTCTGATGAAAACTACAGCCCATGGGAAACTTTTTTGTTATTTTGTGTAATAGTTCTTGACGGTCTACATTCCATATTTCAAAAACTGGCGGGAGTTTTGATATTTCTACAGCGGTTTTGTTAGACAGTGTTGCAATCTTCAAATATTAAAATGTCTTGTACTTTTGGAATAAATGGGTCTTTTGTGAAGAAAAGTAACTTCTCAGAAGACGCAAAAAAATAAAAAAGTTGTTTTTCAAAAGGTTTCCTTCACAGTAATTTAATCAAATAGGATCAAATAGGATGACCTAAGCGCCACAAGCGTCGCAGATCTACTCCGCTTCATCAGAAGCTGCAAATGGTTCGAGTTGTAGGGAAATGGATCGTTAAGATTCGCGTGGTATCACAATGGGTCATTTCTGGCCTAAGTGTGCCTTTTTGGCAGCCACTCCAACCTAAACTAACCACAATCAAATAAAACTTTTATAAATTGGAAAGTAATTTGTGGCGATTGGGAGATGAGTACAGAATTGGGCGAGGGGACGGGTAACTGCTTTAGGTTGGTTGGGTTACCGAGCGGCCGGCCTGTAATATTGTCCATTTTGAACGAATATTAAAAGCACATCTAGTTATTATAGAGATCTGCGGTTTATGGTGTTCTGTGGGAAATCAGTGTATAAAAGAGAATAAAAAAATCAATTTTTTTTATTTTTTCGGGCCTTACCCCCTTAACACATTGACTGCCATGGCTATCATTTTTGATATGCGGCCAAGGCTATCATTTTCGATAGCTGGATCTACAATCTACATGCATACATACATACATTCATACATACGTACATTCCACATACGTCTACATGTATTGGCATCTCCCTCACATTTTTGCAAAATTGGTCTGGCAGTCAACGTGTTAAGGATTAGAAATTTTTGAAAGGAAAATAAATTCAAATCAAATCAAGGAATAGTTTTGTAATAAAAATGTTTTATGACACAAACGAGTGTACTTTCAATAACAATAGCGAATCAACTCAAAATTATAATTTAATATTTATTGATCACAACGAAATAAGTTATTATCCTCCAAATTACGTTTATTAACTTCAAATAAATATTCAAATCCACGAAATCAATGAATTTTTCAAATAATAAATCTATGGATTTACGGTTAACAAGTTTATAATGGATTTTTACAAGAAAATTACAGAAAATGATCAAATGATTGACGATAATTCTCTAGTGTGTGTGTATTAAGAGTGGCATGGCTCATGTGTTACTTTTCTGTTATTGCAATCAGTATTTCTATGGTAATATCCTTGAATGGCAGTTTTAATAACATATCGAAACAAACCATAAGTGTCTAACGAATGTATGAGCTTTCGAAATGACACAGAACGAAAAAAAGTAATCAAAAGGGATGAAAAATGGTAAAATTCGAGTTAACCACAATATAAAGTGTTAAATATTTCCCAAACATGCGCAGTTTAACATTTTTCGATGTGGAAAAAAAGGATTCAATTCTACACTTCTGGGAATCGTTTAAACAAAATATTAAAAAAAAAATGGTTGTGCGTAAATTGCTATCAAATAATGTTCACGAAAAGAAATTTCTGTATCTGTTGCGTAGGAGGGTTTATGACAAATATGTCATATCACATCAGGCTTAGGGGATTCAATAAAACGAATTCCTCTGTTTAAAAAAAAACAATCAAATAATCAAATAATCCTTTTTGGCAACATAGAAACCTGCAGACTATGCGGAACTGATTTATTTCGGTGTTCCGTCCCTAATTTCGGTTGACGAATGAAACTTCGACATGATTTTGCTTTGTAGGATAATTCGAAACCACGTTCACTGTTCCCGCCAGCACTTCCAGGACTTAATGTTGACGAGGTGGTTTGCCGCTTAACTCCGCTACTATTTCGCCGATTAGTTCTTACACTGAATGTTACATCGTCACCATAACAATCACCGACATTATCACCATCGATTCCAATTGTAAATCGACGATCCCGATTTTCGTCAATCAATCCATCCCCATCACTGTCACCACTCCCGATACCGAAAATCGCATCATTTGTGGTCACAATCAGCGGAACACTCGAACAATCCGCATCGACACTTTTGCTCATTATCATTTGGAGCTTGGGATTTTTCTAACACTCTCGATAATTAATAATTCGTTGGACATTGTCTAAATTTTTTATCCTAATTAAGAGAATTTCATTCATTTTTTTCGAAATTGCAGGAGAATCTCGAAAACGGTAAATCAAAATTTGTTTTTTTTTCTTCAAATATTATTATTATTTTCTGTTACCACAAGACGACTAGAGGGTTTAATAAGAATCCAACATGAAAAGGTTCAATTTTATTGCTTAGAAAATCTTGAAAACGGCAATTGCACAACGCTTAGAATATCTCGAGAACGGAAACTGCAAAGAATTGTAGTTTTTTTTTTAATTTTTGTCAATAATGAAAACTGGAAATCGTTTAAAAAAATTCACTGCACTTTTAATTGTTGCTCCATTATTTTTTATAAAACTTGCATTAAAATATGAAAAATCTAGAAAACGGTTGTTAATTTTTTTTAGTTCTTTGCCAATTGTTATTAATAGTACAAGAAATTGAAGACAGCACTTAACCGGATGTTACAAAACAAAAGAAAAACACGTTTTATCCTATTGATTTTCACACTTTCCAAAATCCTTGCTGCAAAAGGACGAATGCCAACTGCACTCAGTATATAGAAACGAGATGGAAGAGTTCATGGGACATTGTACTCTCATCAGACCATAATTTCGTTATGAAAAACACAAACATTTGAACTTTTCACCCCTGTTATAACCGCGAAAATTCTTATAAATACATCCTGAGCTAATTATTGATACAAAGGACGCAATAAATTGACAGGTAAACTGAACCGTACCGAGACAACACCTGGTTTGTAGCACACAAATGAGAATTAAATAGGAATGAGTGGATTTATTTACAATTCACATATCGACGGATTCGGTTCCACCAATACTCTGTGTGCTTTTTCCGTTTGGAAATGGATTTTCCATCGCATCGGACTAGGCAGCAAAGACTAGAGAGCATGAGGGTTGTTTAAAAGCTTCTATCATTCACACACACACACACACACGTTCAGTGAAATATTCCCAAAACAGTAGAAACAGAAAAATCCAGGAGAGAAAATTCTTGAAAATAACATAAAAGGATACGGAAAGCTGTCCCAGTTGTTCAAAAGCTCCTGCTTTGCACAAAATTTATCTAGGATTCGTTGGCTTTTGAAAATATAAATATGTACACATGTTGAAAAAGTAGACTTTTTAAAAACGAAGCACATTTTAACTATAAACAAATGTGAGAATTTTTAGAACATGAAAACACTGAAATCCTTTCGGCTGAGTGTCCTTTCTCAACTTCCTGTGCAGTGACAGTAAAGATATATTCGACACGATTAATAACGTAGCCATGAAAGGGAAGCAGAAGCAAATGCAAAAGCAAAGGAAAAGGGAAACTTTGACATGGAAAAGGTGGAGTCTTTCTGTCTTGGATTTTTCTTTAGGGACACATTCTCGTGCAATGGTTTTGGAAGAATGTTGTCTAAGGTGAAAGGATAAATGATGAAAATTCCTGTCCCAATAGTAATCGGTGAGATTCTTATCATATCCTTACAAATTGCACCAAACTGTCAATTGGGTTTTATCGTTTTAAAATTGGAAGATGGAAAGTTTAAGACAGAAATAAATTTCGTAGTCTGGCAAAAATTAATCGAAAGGAAATAATAGGGCATAAATATTCTTGAGTTTCTATTCTATTTGTGAATAAGTCCTTTTTACAAAATGGAATCCTTTAGTAAGAGAGTTGTGAATTCTGGAAAATTCCAATGCAAACCATCAAAAGCTTCTATTTTTTTCAAGTGCTATCTTGAATTATCATTACACCAGTACAAATAATTTATTGTCATTTAAATACCCATTCTGTCTTGCCTAGCGTAGATTAGACTTTTCCAGGGAAAATTCAATTCTGGAAGCTAGCTATAAGTACTTTTAAATAATGTTACTAAATTATTTTTCTAGTACAGATGACGGGCTGAATGCGGGAAAGGAGCGGCGGAGGGGTGGTAGGGGGGAGGGATGGGTGGGGAGATTTAATTCCTTGAAATGAATTGAAAAACGATGTCCAAATGAAGTTAATTTTTTGTGAAATTTTTTATTTTCTTTAGAGCAGCAGAGGTATGCAACCTCAGGCAAAATTTTCAGGAAGAAATATCGAAAATTTTATAAGAAAATGTACCGCAGGCGAATTTTCTTAAAATAAAAATAATCAGCTGGTAGAAATTGTTAAAAAAATTTCGGTTTCATAGTCGTTTGCACCAAGAAAACTTAGCCAATTAAACCTAATTTAAAGTATTTAAGTCCCAGAATTTCTGTGGGTGAAATAGTGACCAGAACTTAGTGCCGTTTGCACCAACAAAACTTAGCAACTTATGTACAACTTAAAAAATTTAAGTCGAAGAATTTCTACGGTTTAAGTAGGCTAACCACAACTTAATTTTTTAAGAATAATACGCGCAAACGGGCCTAAATCAGTTAAGAATAAAGATTTTTTAAGAATCCATTTTTATGAATAGTTGGAGCCAATGGGTCTAAATCGAAAAATTTGGTACAAAAATTTGGTCTCCGGGACGCTAGAAGAAAAGTTTTAAATTTTAAATCTGGGACTCCGAACTACGGGTTCGTATCTATCCTGGGATGTTTTTGGGAAAAGTGTAATGGAAAAATAGGTCAACATTTATTGAATTAGGTAAATTATGAACCATATTTGAGGCGTTAAAAGCTAGAGTGGACCAACTCACATAATCGAGTTTTTGAAGCTTTTCCACTTTTGTACTATTATTGACTGTAAATTTTTGGAAAAAAAAAATTGTGTGGACTTTTTTACTCATTGTTGAACGTTTTTTGGTGCATCCAAACATTTTTATCTAAAAACTCACTCGCAATAGTGATTCAAACACAAAAAAATTCACGATTTCGAGATGTGCGTTGGTCCACGCCTCATTTTATGTTCCTATAAAATATCGGAAAGTGATTATAGGACTTGTTGCACCATTTTGTTGCAAAGGCTTTCATAAATATTGGAACTAGTCCTAGTTTTCGTGGAATTATTACTATGTAGATGATAGGGTTGAGAGATGAATGGACATATTGAAACAAAAGTAGCACCCGTTCCTAGTTTTTACTGAAGACATTCCTATACTGAGGGGGGAAAACAATGCTTTATTATGGAGTGGAATCGTTCCCATTGTTTTTAGAAGTGACTCCAATATTATATGGGACCCACATCTACAAAAAAAACTGGAACGAATCCTAGGTATTGACGGATACATTCCCATGCAAATAGGATTCAGCGAGTATGGTAATTCAAGCCATTTTTTTTCTTTGATTATAAGGTGGTTTGCGAAACTTTTTAATTACAGGACATTTTCTTACTCGAGCTATTTGATATCTCGAATGTTTTCAAAACTCTCGAACTTGCCTATATTTTATATTCGATAAGTCGAATTTTCGTCCTTCCCCTTTTGATTGGACAAAATCCAATAAAAAAAACGTATCCAGTCCTATTCGAATAGGACTTGGTGCCACAGTTATAGGGACGACTCCTATTTCAAATGAGAATGCCTTGCATATATAGAGGAGAGAGCCCAATAATCAATGGAGATTTCACAACGTTTTATAGGACTCATTTCTTTCGTTTTAGGATTGAGTCCCTTACAAACCCTCCCATAATTTTGGGAATAATTATCCCTTCCATAATTTTGGGAATAATTACACAAAAAAAAGAACACGACATTTTTTTTTGTTGGAATGTGTCCTAAAACATTTGGGAACAGTTAGAAGTTTTTTATAGGAATGACTCCCAAATTTGGTCACTAAGCCGTTTTTCCCATAAATATGGGATGGTGCATGTAATTTTGAAGGAACGGTTCCCATATGTTGTTCCCGTAAAATTTTTATGAAAAATATTTTAACACTGCAAATTGAATTGAGGATTTGATCATTAAATAAATTGGAGTTATAGGGAAATTTTAAAAAGTTTTCCAAAAATGCATTTTAACCCTTCGTTGGTGTGGTGGAATATGGCATATCTCATCACACTAACGAAGGGTTAAATCACTCAAAAACTGTTGAATATGCATTGATGAAATTTCACACACAGGTTTGGTAAATTAACCCAAGTAACCAAATAGGGCGTAAAGTGGTCGTGGCGGCCATAAAGATTCGATGTTAAAGTCGCCACGACCACTTTACGCCCTATTTGGTTACTTTGGAATGGGCCAAATCTGTTCATTTTTAGTAAAATTCCGTTGAACAGAAGTGGCCAAAAATTTTTTTTTTTAAAAATCAAAAAAATTTAATTTAGTCCTTCGTTTTTGTGATGAGGTACGTCATATCCCACCACACCAACGAAGGGTTAAATAATTTATTCTAGTTTAATGTGTTTTCTTATTCTTTTGGAATTTTTCTTTTTAATCGGCACGTATGGCGTTAAGCCCTGCACTCTACTCTAATGTGCTTACGTGACACCTTTTTTTTTATTAATGAGTAATTATAATAAGTAGTAGAAGTCCAAGTGTTTGTGAACTTATGTCCACTTTTCACGTACTTGGAAATTCGCACGTGTGGCCTCGCGAAGCTTTTGCGTTGTTTGGAGTAATTTTGAGTTTTCCGGGCACATACATCTTTATGGTTGGGAAATAATTCTTCTCGGAATTTAATTGGCTTCTGATTATTAACTGTTTGGGTTGCCATAAATCACTGACGTGATATAATTAAGGAACTTTTTTTCAGGAATTAGTAATAAATTTTCTTTTTAAAACCCCCGCGTTTTTACACTACATTCTAGTCTAATATATAGCCTAATATATAAAATTGAATTTTTCTGATGGGATTTTGACTCGATTTTCACCAACCGATAAATTATTATAAAATGCAAAACCAAAGATCAACGTAGAAAAATCAAAAAAAAAAAAAAAACTTGAAAAAAGATTTTATTTAAAAACAAAAAATATACTAAAAAAAATAATTTTTTGCGTGCTGTTTATCGGAAATAAAAGCGAGATAAATATTAATTTAATCTTTATGTTTTCAATTCGCTTCTTTTTCTGATACACAGCGTCCCAAAAATTATTTTTTCCTATTTAGAATATTAATGTTTTTTTTAAATATTAATGCTCTCTAGTCTTCGAACATATATCTTGCATTTGAAACATTTTTACAGACTTTTTGACTCTAGAATCGGATTCAGGGACCCCAAAAACCCCCAGATGAGATTTTTTGCGGAAAATTTGAGGAAAAGGGTACTCATGTTATCCTGACAGAACCTTCCCTTATCCTTTCAGACTTTTTGACGTTAGAATCGGATTTAGCGACCCAAAAACCCTCAGATGAGATTTTTTCCGGAAAATTTGGGGAAAAGGATACTCATGTTATCCTGACAGAACCTTCCCTTATCCTTTCAGACTTTTTGACGTTAGAATCGGATTTAGCGACCCAAAAACCCTCAGATGAGATTTTCTCCGGAAAATTTGGGGAATAGGATAATCACGTTATCCTAACAGGCCCTTCCGTTGTCCTTGCGAACTTCTTAACGTCAGAATCGGATTCATCAACCCCAAAAATCCACAGATGAGATTTTTTTTGAGGAAAAAGATGATTTTGCTATTCTTACAAGACCTCCTGTTATCCTTACAAGGACGCAGTAAGGAAAATGTATTTTTTTTGGAAAATTGTATTGTCATTGGACTTGCGTATGTGTGCAAAATTTCATGTCAATCGGATGAGTGGAAATGGGTCAAAGCTAGATTGCAGGATTTGACCCTGACAGACAAATAGGCAAACAGACAAACAGACAGATGTAGCAAGCTAAATAAAAGCTTTTAAATAAGCCAAGGAGGACAGAGAGACCGTAGTTGAAGTTAGACCGCAAAGCACTTCGGGCTGCAGAATATAAAAAAAACACTGATTTGGGTGTTCCGAGACTTATGGGCTTTAATGTAGTTGATCGGGAAACTAGTCTCAAAATCTCCCTTTAGAATAGTTGTTAATCCAACTTTTTGGATTTTTTATGTACAAAAGACTTTCTCTTATTAACTTTTGTACATATAAATTCGTGCTCCGCAATAAGATTTTTGGATTAAAAAAATCCATTTGGTTTTCAAAAAAATGATATTAAATTTTGTTGCTGGAAATAATTCCAATGAAACTGAGTTCGCATGCCGACAATGCAAAAAAAATATCCTGGATAAATTTCAAATTTCCTGGCAGTAAAACATTTTTTCCCTGTTTATTAATAAATTTTTCGATGACAAAAATTTTCAACGGTGAAAAACGGGTTTAAATTAAAGAAAATCTGTGAAACTCTGCAAACTTTGATGAAACGGAAATATTCATTTAAATTGGGACCAAATTCATCCATTTCTGATTTTATAGTCATGTAGATTTTGTGAAATGTTTTATGGAAATGAACAAATTTTTAATCAATTTCAATATCCTTTGATATTTCTGAAGAAAAAATAACTGAAAGAATTTTAAAGGGACTCAAAAGTCGGTCTTTTTACAAAAAAATAAATCAATAAAATTTGGTATTTGTACTTCACAGTTGAATGATTTTTTATTGCGTAAATAATTGCTTTAATTTACCACGTTTTGTGTTTTGATGCCGGCCGGCGTTCTACACCTTTTTTTTTGGTGAGTTTTAGGACTTTGATGGGGAAAAAGGGCCAACGTTCGAAAAGATATTATTTTTGAGAAATTTCAGTTTGTTGTCTAGTTTATGGTGAGTATCTTGGAGTTTAAACTACGCACTATAACAGGGGTGTCCAACCTTTCAGCTTTCCTGGGGCGCATTGGGAGAAGACCAGTTATATTGGGCCCAAAAAAAATAAAATATACTAACCCTAAAGATAGCTGATTAGTAAAAAACCTAGAATATAAACATACTTTAGTTAACAGTTTTACGTAATTTTAACTTCGTTAATTCATAAAGTTTGTGAATATATCAGTTTTTGTTGGGCTACATTCAAACACGTCCTGGGCCGCATGCTGCCCGCGATTTGGACCTCAATAAACTTGAATTAATAGATTTAAGTGGAATGACAAACTTATCTTTCATACGACATATATTTGCAGATCAACAATAATAATAGTGACATAATCAGCACACAAGATAAACATCGACATTGAGAAAACAAGCAACAGTTTCTCATCCACAAAAAATACTATGAAAGATTTATCTGAGAAATGACATGAAAAAGAAATGTGATTTTTTAAACTGCAGTTACTTAAATAGCAAATGCAATACAAACTCAAAGACGTTTTTCTTGATTAGAAATTTAAAAAAATATAGCGAAATGGTATCTTAGCCAAAAACGAAGACGTTCTTGGCGTCAAAGTGTCTGTTTGTCAGAGTTTTTATCTATGATCTATTGACATAAGAAAATACTTCAGATTCTGCCTAAGAATAACCTTTGGTTTTTAATAAAAAAAAATTATGCATCGAATGCAGCTCTTTTCTAGGTCAAACTATTTTTCTAGAAAAAATAATAATCGAAAAGACAAACGATATAAGGCCTAAAAGTACTTGAATTGAAAAAATCCACTTTCAGTTCCCATACTTTACGCCTCTGTTTTTCTGTTTTTTTTTTTTATCAGCATAATATACGATATTAAAAAAATGAATTCTCAAGGCATAAATAAACTGAAAAAAAATCTCACATCCGTCTATGTATCTACGCGAATGTAAAAAAATTCACGTGAAAATTCATTGCGAAAGGAGATAGACAGGATATGCATGGCTACAAGAGTGTTTACGAATGAGCTTTTCCAAGTATTCAATGCAATTGAGAAAACGGAAAGCTTCACATAAATTTTCATGAAAATCTTCAACCACTCATACTACTACGCGGAAGATGAATTCGTTGGGAAATTTCTTAAAAGGAAAATACAAAAATGAACGAAAGACAAGATTTGAATTTCTATATAGAAACGAGATAAAGATGACATTGTGTCGCTGTTTAAAATTATTTTTTATTCATCGTTGGAATTAATTAATGGAAATGTACACAAAATATAAGCAAATGATAAATAATGTGAATAAAATACTTTCGGGGGTGTTATTTATATTTGATATTGTATCAAACATGAAAGAAGGTTTGTTTTGTTGTCTAAAATACTGTCTAAATTGAGACCAATCCCTTAAGATTGTAATTGAATTCCAGTGAATTTGGTAAATTTTTAATTCGAATATGTTTAAAATATGTTGAATTTTGTTAACGCAAGCAACAGTTACTCGTTTCCCAGGAAAATTTTGTTTTCCATAAAAAAATTGCAATTTCAAAACCTCTCGGAAATTATTTTGTCTACATGTAGGTTGATGTTCCAAGTATTTATGGAAAACCGTGAAAATCATGGAACGATGGTGTTTTTACGCAGCATTAGCCATAGTAAAATCACAAAGGATAAAAACGTATTCAAGTGGAGCTTTTTACAACACTATACTTTTAAAATTCACAAATCTCGACAGCGCATTTCACTTTCGGATTTTTTTTCTTCTATGTTTTGCTCTGTTAATTGCAGCAGAATTGCAGTTTGAAAATTTGTCCCGAAGATTTAAAAACATCAAAAATTCACAGTTTTTCTAAATTTCTCGATATTTACAGGATAGAAAATCACTAGTGATTAATAATGCTTTTTCGCACGATAGACACTACAACCGATACAAAGTCTACTCCAAAAGCGTCTTATACCCGACAATGCTAAGGCGAAACTGGGACCATGTAAAGCTCTGTTGTCTACGACAAATACAACAATACGAACAATAACAAGAACCCCCTTTGGGTTGGAAGGCAACAGCAGAAGTGCAAATAAGATATAAAAAAAAAATACATTTTTATTCACTACCCTCTTGGGAACGGAAATTCCAAGTAAACACAATAACAAAATCGAAGAAACAGAAGCTTTTCCAAAAAAAAAAAAAAATAACTTTTAACTACCTCGAGAAACACACCTCAAGCTCACTCTCCTTTTTTACTTTTGATTGAAATCATCCCCCAAAGATTTGGTAGATGAAAGCTTTTGTAGCCTGAACAACCCTGTAGCACCCACTTGTTTTCACTCACATTCACTTTTGGATATTCTCACGTGGTTCGTTGTGTGAGTATGCTGTGTATAC
Source organism: Chrysopilus asiliformis (assembly GCA_964034945.1). NCBI lineage: Eukaryota > Metazoa > Arthropoda > Insecta > Diptera > Rhagionidae > Chrysopilus > Chrysopilus asiliformis. Next base: position 104,330,696 of record OZ035961.1, read on the forward strand.
CCCTAATTGAGTTCAACTCCCTACCATTAAAATATTGTGGCATCCCTAAAGGCATAATAAAAGCATTGGCCAATATTTACTCGGCATTTTCCAATCGTGTTAATTTATCGTAACGATAGACAGTGTGTCATCCCCCTTAAAATAAAAATTTATGCAGGCACAATTTTGTTTTCCTTTGGGCAATCGGAAAATTTGAATTTAAGGAATTCCCAGACTTTTTCTAAAAAAGCTATATGTTTTTAAGCTTTTCTGGCCCAATAAATCGTTCAACGTCGCAAAAAAAAAACATTGTTATGAATCTATAGAGCTTCAGTTAAGCTTTCTATCAATTTGTTGATACATTTTATAACTGAAAATAACATCCTTTTTATGGATCAAAACTTACGAGAATTTTTTATACTTTCTTATACGTTGTATAATCAAGTGTTGTAATCATGAAAATTTTGGACCTCTTAATTTTGCCTAAAAAACATTTTCCGATCACTCCCGAGTCAATTGGAGCATAAGTTGCGTTTTTTTAATGTTCTAGAACACAGAACATTAAAAAAACGATCCAGAGTAAGTGTGAAATTTCAGAGTTCGAATCGCAACTAACTTCACGCTGGTTACATCAGTAGGCCGTTACTGCTATATTTTCTTGATATCATCACGATTCGCTATCTCCCATGATTAAAACTATTTCGCTGTCGAACAGAACCAAAGAACACCCAACAGAAAATCCTCAATTGAAAATAAAATATTTCAGAATTATTATGTTGAAGTTAGCAGCATTTCATTACCGTACATTACCGTATAAAATTTCCATTTGTTCCAAGCGCTGTCCGAGATGAAAAGGTGGTGCAGGATTTTGTATGGACAGATTGTTCTGAACTGCTTCAGAACATTAAAAAAACGCAACTATAACAAAAAAATGTCTGTCTGTCTGTCAAAAACTAATAGAGCTAGAGCCATGAAATTTTACAGCCATGTTTGGTCGTGCAATAGCACGATCGTGGAATGAGACGACTTTTGGTGGAAATCCGTTAACCAGAAGTATCCAAAATGGCGGCTTTTTATAAATCGCGATTTCATATTTTGTTATTTACTCCGAAACTACGCGTTTCTCAATAGAATTATGTATAAAAAAAGTTAGAGACAAAAAAAATTCTACATTTTTGTATTTTACTAGAACTCCGTATCTCAAGCCGTTATCGAGATATACCATTATTTAAAAAAATCGGTTCTTGAGTTTATCTCGAAAATAAACGGGTTTTTGGTGGTTTAATGTATGAGGTGAATTGAAGAGAATAATGCTTGCCATAAGTTTGTTTGTTACTGTTATCCGATATCCTTTACCGTTATCGAGATAACATCATTAAAAATTAAAAATATGTATTTTTGTTTCAAGCTAAAGGTTTTTTAAAGAATTTTTTTAATTCTCTACATTTTTGCCTTTTACGGTAAATCGATATATTTTACCGTTATCGAGATATTACCATTAAAAGTTAAAAAAAATAAATAGAATATTCGAATTGCTTGCAAACTAACAGTTTTCCGAAAAAAAAAACAGTTAATGGCAGAATTAAAGGTATTAAAATTTTCTACATTTTTGCCTTTTAAGCTAAATCGATATATTTTACCGTTATCGAGATATTTCAGACTTTATAAAATAAAAATTCATAATTTTATGTAAACTAATATTTTATTCGTCAGTTAAATTGTGCAGAAACGTAGATTTTGTATAAGAAAGTCATGTGCTGTTCACATCAGATATTTTTCTATAAATATTCGAGAAGATGTTTGTCAGTGAAAGATAAGAAAATTACATGAAATTTTGAACCTGTGCCGGAAAATGTTGCCAAAGATTTTGGGTAAATTGCGGCATTACGGTTCTCATTGAATGATGGTTGTTTTTCTGGAAATATATTGCTTCATTTTTTTTAAAGGGTGGATTATAGATTTAGATATTACTGCATAGATTTATGATAATCAGGGACTACCTCTAAACTTAAGTCCGTGATGTCTGTGGAGAGCAATAGATTTCCAGCAGTGGATTTAATCATAATAATATTATTTTTTTTTGCAAAGATTAAACATGAAGATCTAGATCAAGGATTATTTTTTGACGTCGTTCCAACTTAAAGTTTAATCATCAAAGTTATTGGATTTTATGGCTATGGTTTTTATGGGTTTATTGCGTTTTATACGTTGGAATTTTGATGAATGCTGTGGAATTTTATGGAGTACGATGACAGGTAAAAGTAATCGAATTGGCGGTAAGCTTTATGTACATGGCCGCCAGCAGGTACATAAAGAGAGGGCGGCCCAGCCTTTGGTTTAAAAAAAAAACGAATCGGATCGCTGCTTTCCCCCTCTCCCACACAAATGGAATACTTTTTCCTGTTTTCTCGAAAACTGTGCATCGTATCGAAAAATTTATCGAAATGCAATGTGTTTGGAGTATGATTTTACATAACCGTTCCATACATCAAAATCCAATCGGACCACTCCTTTTCCCCTCTCCTATACAAATGGATTTTTTTAAAATAAACTTGTAGTAGAAGATCGACCCAAATTCGTGTCGAGATCGACTTGTAGATCGCGATCGGCTGGTTGGGCAGCACTGATATAGAATATTTGACGATTAGTCCTTGACAATTGTAGCTTTTCTTATGTTTAATTTTTTTTCCGAAAAATCGAACATATTTAAATTCCTTTATGCGTGAATAAGTGGATTTAATTATTTTATATTTTAGTTTTTTCAAAATCTTAAAAATGGTCTCATGAGTATTGACTAATTAATTCAGAGTGTGGTTTAAAATTTCAGTTAAAAATATTGAAAACTGGCTGATATTAACAAACAGTAATATTCTCTTCTAATTTATCAATTTTAAAGAAAAGCAAGAAAAATTTAATACGCAATATTAGTCTTTACAAGGTGTTAAGGTGCTGCTCCACATGAGAGTAAATACGCGAGTAACTCCCGCGAGTAACTCGCGGGAGGTTGTCCATTTGAGAGTTAATTTCGGCGATTTTTCTCTTTTCAAGACCAATATCTTAATTTTTTTGACATTTTGCTGTGGCGAGTTCTCGAGAGCTACTACCGAAATTCAAACGCCGTTCGTATCTGGCGAGTAACTCACGGAGAGTTTAGTGGGTGTGTGTCGACTAGAGAGTAGAATCACTTTTGACAGCTCGCAGAAACTAGCTCGCGAGTTCTTGCGAGTTTCTGCGAGTGACTCTCAGAGACGTGTCCATTTGCGAGTAGTTGCTATCGAGAGGTTCTCGCCGGCATTTACACTCATGTGGAGCGGCACATTTAGGAAAATGTCCCGATTTGACATAATTCCAATGAAAAAATGCATTGTTCACTTTGCAATAATGTTCTTAATAGAGAAAGAATGTCAACTTATTCCACTAAACGTAATCGTTTTTTTAGTGTAACGAACAACTAGTTTTTAAATATTGTACTTGACCAAATCAAATTGTCTTTCAATTAAATTAGTTATCATATGAACATAATCGGATTTTGGCGAGCATTATTATCAGAATTGTTTCATTTAAAGTTACCTTGTTCATACTTTTACCATATGAATGGCACCATTTTCTCAATCTTAGCTTCGTTTCTTTTAAAATGGCATAAAAAAGAAATATTTTTAGATCATGTGGAGACAATAATTTTATATCATACAAAAAATAGTCTAAGGGGCCATCTACATCTGACACATTATTCAGTGAATTCTATTCTGTTACACAAAATGCATGTACCCAATTGACCAATGTTGGAATTTTTGTACCGTGTCCAAATGTACCACGCAATTTTCCTTTATAAAGTTTAAGAATATTTGTGGGAACATTTGGAACTATGGACCTTATGGTACAAAAAGGACCATTTTCACAGGAAAAAATCTTGGATTTCCAGTAAAAATTCCATAAATCGTACCTTCGGTACTTGGTACAGGATTATTGGAAATCCAATTGGTTTTCCAACCAATTTGGTCAATTGGGTACATGACTGTTTACAATACGGCGCAAAATTCTATAAATTTATTCTAGAAAATGTCCCAACTGAGTTTTTTCCCATACAATATTACCGAAATGGATTCTAATTCTGAGAATTTTTGCTTATTGAATTTTTACTTTTTAATCTACCACATAATAGATTAAAAAGTACCACCGTAAATAACGCTAATGTAAACGGCCCTTAAGAATGATTATATCGATCGAATTGTTTCACATTTCTTAAAGATTTTAACAGGTATAAGGATTTTTTCTTGACCAGTTATAGGTATTCTGCTAGAAGCCATTGAAAAATCAATCAAAATTCATAATAATGGGACTTCAATTTTCTTATAAATATAGAAATAGAATAGAGGTTGATTGTTTAGATTCAGTAAAAACAATTTAATAATTCTCATCCACTTGTGATTCTTGTACAGAATCAAATTTAATTGAGGGAAAATTCTTGTAAATGTTTGAAAACCTTCAAGTCTTAGATTTTATATAAAAAAACAACTTTTGCAATTATTTTTTCAACTGCTGTTTTTGCCATAGAAAGTAGACATTTTTTAGTACGCCAAGATCTTTTTTAACATAAACAAATTCCAACAGTGAAGATGGCATGAAAAGGTGTTGAACAAGCGATAAAATAAGGGAAACCTGTATTTGAATTTGTTATATGAAAAGCCATAATAAATTCAAGGCAAGTCAACCTTTTCCGTAGGTGAAAACTGAAAACACAACAAATTTTTTGATATTCGTGTTTCTGTAGTGATTTATAGAACCTGGTGGTCATAATTTTAGTAAAAAATTAATTAAAAACTGTGACGAAATCTGTAGGGGCGTGTTTTTATGGGACAAGTTTGAGTAACTAAAATTATATCATATATTTAGGAGGGAGGGGAACGGGGAGGGAATCGGGAAGGGGAACGGGGAGTGGAACGGGGTGGGGAGGGGAACGGGGAGTGGAACGGGGTGGGGAGGGGAACGGGGAGGGGAGTTTTTTGGTAATGTGGCGGTGGTATTAAATGGAAAATTTTTTTTTCGCTTGAAGCAGTAATGCCATCACTAAAAACATGTCTAGAGGGGGGCTAAATTTAGGCGGAGGGGGGTGGGCTGAATTATTTTACACTGAGACATTCCTCTTCATTTCCAAGCAAATATCAAAAACGGCTTCGAAAGCGGTTAAACGGATCAAGGGAGGTTTAAAATGGGCCGTGTTTTTTTTTGCTCTAAAACCTTGCTCCCGTTATATCCAACCGAAAGCCATAAAACAGGACTGAAACCGGTTAAGTGGATCGAAAATTTCAATTTTTATCCGAAACGTTTTTGTAAAAATAAAGCACTAACGGCCAATTTATTCACTAGGAGTTAAATCGCCTTAACTCCCTTAACTTACCTTTAACATGGAAAATAAGGTTAGCTAACTCCCTTAACTCACTAACTCGGCTTAACTCCTAGTGAATAAATTAGGGGTAAGCTTTTAATCCTTAAAAGAGAGATTTTAAACACTTTTTATACCAACAAACAATGGCAGCTTTTCCTATGTTTTAACATAATCGTCAAATACCTCTATATGAGAGCAGACAAAATTTTTTATGGGAGAAGGAATGGTCCGATTTTGCACCAGAAACGCACCTGTACCAAATTTTAAGTCGCTAGGTCAATTGTATTTGAAAGTTATGGTGTTAAAGGACGAACAGACAGACAGGCGGACGGGCAGCCAAATAGAGGGACGGATATGTGGAAATCAAAATCTTTTGTCATCTCAGACAACCCGGGTGTAATTCATTTTTGTGTTCGATGATTGGTTCGATGCGTTACAAGCGGTATACTAAATCTAATATCTATATATATAAAATTGTTTAGCTTGACTGATTGACTGATTGACTGACTGACTGATTGAATGATTGACTGATTGATTGACTTACTGATTGACTGACTCATTAACGCCCAGCCCAAATCCCTAAAGCTAGAAATTTGAAATTTTCACAGTATGTTTCATCCATGTAGGCGCTCACTAAGGCCAGGTTTTTTTTTTCAAAATTTTACCAGTGAGGGGAGTAAACGGAGGGTAAAGAGGGTTTGAGTATTTTAAAATCTTGATTTTCGTCATTATTCCTGCTGATTAGAAGGTTGAAAAATGTCACTCGACAGTTTTCAAGGTTGCTGATTACGCTAATCACGTTGATCACGTGTTATAATTTCAAAATTTAAAACGGAAGTTCAGTAGGGATAACGCAAATATCATTTTTCCCTTTTTCCCGGGAAAAATTGGCACCATGAAGTTTTCGGAGTCGCTGATCATGAATCCGGTGTTAGAATTTCAAAATTCGAAACCGAATTACCTGCAAGAATAACCAAATATAGTTTTTCCCATTTTCTTTCGGAAAAGTTGATATTTGGGGGTTTTAGGGATCGCTGATTACGAATCTGGTGTTAGACTAATTCGAAACGGAAAGTCCTGCAAGGATAAGATTTTTCTCAAAAGTTTTTAAATTTTTTCCGGTTTTTTGGTATTCTATAACTTATACAAAAAATTTGTACGCGGCAACGACGGGTATGGTCCATTTTTGCCCATTAACGAACTTAGCCTCGCATTTTACGAAAAACGGATCTGCGCAAAATTTCAAGTCTCTAGCTCAATCGGTGCGCCCGCAATCCGCTCCACAGACAGACAGACAGACGGACAGACGGACAGACAGACGGACAGACAGAATGACAGACAGACGGACAGACAGACGGACAGACAGACGGACAGACAGACGGACAGACAGACGGACAGACAGACGGACAGACGGACAGACAGACGGACAGACGGACGGATATGCAGAAATTAATTATTTTTATCATTCTAAACACACTGGTGTAATTCATTTTTATGTGTGATGACGGGATCTTGGCGTTACAAACGGTAAGGCAAAGTTAATATACCCTTTGGTTTCACCATACGGGTATAAAAATTGTGGTAAAGTAGCAAAAATAAATGCCGTGTATTTTTTGTTGTTTACAAATGTTTATCAATTAGTATTATTTTGCAATGGGAGTGAATATTTCCATTAAATACTGAATTGTAATTAAAATTGCAACAAAGAATTTCTTTTATACGCACATCTTATTCGACCAAACTCAATTAATTAAAATTAATTTGATATCCAAAACAAAAAAAAAACTACAAAAGTAATTAAAATGACCGAAGTGTTTTCCGTACATAAATCATGTTGTTAATAAGTAATTAATTAGTCCAAAATATCAAGAAACGGGTAATCCAGAAAAACTTTCGCTTATAAAACTGATGACTGTAATTTTTTACATAGCAAACGTCGTACGTGTGGTTAGTAAAGAATCCATTAAAAATGAGAAAAAATCGTAAGTATAGAAATTATGAGTGCTTTAACTTTTTACCACAAACATTACGATCAGTTATGTCACATTTGGGAAAACCTACCCCAACTTGTTCGATATTGTTGTTGAAATTTTTATAGTTTGAGAATTAGTGCTGTTAAACTTTTATTAATAACTAACTCCATTGTAGGCATCATAAAATCTCAACAAGATATCAAAAATTAATGTTCAAATCCATAAATGGTCGGACATCATCATTTAATGTCATAATAAAAAAAATTATTTTCACGCATTTTACACACATTTTGCAGAAAAAATCGACCCCACTAATCCTGCATCTTCGAAAAAAATTTCTTCTCAGAAATCGTACGGGGGTGGAGTAAATTGGTGGGTGGATGGTAGCTGCGAGTTTATTTTGTTGACATTGAGCACTTACACGGTTAGACATGTATAACGAAGGAATTCATTAAAATGTCGACTGCTGTCGGCTCATTTTGGCTTATTAGCCGTCATAACTATGGTGATACTAACAAAAAAGCTTTTCTAAACGACATACCAAGAAAACAAGAAGAATTCTCCACAAGTCGAAATCACTACCCACAAAGGATTTGTCAAAATTCGAGGGGAGTGGGAGGCAGACAAAGCCTATGTTGGGTATAATAACCTCAAAGGATGTAAATACGACATTCCACAAAACTTTATAGTCCCCGAGCAATAAGTAAAAGCTCGTTATCGTATCTTAAGGAAAGCTCATCGAATTACACCCCTTAATCACGTTAAGCTTAAATTCCATCCCCTAGTTAAAGCGCCGCGCCGGCTAAAAAGTAGATGATTGTAAGCTTTTTGTAGAGAAATACGCGGAAGGACATTTTCGAATGTGGAAACGTTGACGCTGCATTATCGATTGCGGTATTGTTTAGATATTGTTTTTAGAACAGCACCACGCTTACTGTGTATACCAAATGCGTTCAACATTTGCTATTCTACCTGCTGTCACCACCCCTAAAACGGTGCGTGTCAATGAAACATCACAGTGGATAAGTGAAAATCCACCTATGCCAGTTAACAGGCTCAGTTCACTCAACTAACCGCCTGCGGGTAGTCCACACATTCAAACATCGAATGGATGTCTGTGGAACACACGTCAAAAAATATAACCACCCCCTATAATACACGAAGAAAAGGAGCAAAAAATGCAACGAGATAAAAAAAACTTTTAGTAGTTTGCCCTTAGAGAGTTGGAAGTTTTATTTATTGGTCGTGTGAGCTTTTTATTGCTGGACTGCTAATTTTATTGGATCTACTGTGACACCATACGGGAGGCTCATTAACATTTTCCGATACATTCCGTTGGCAGCTTTCTACGTGGATACCTCATTTACTGAATGTTTTCTGTGCTGTACGATTGCCAAAACCACCCCCAATGTGTCCTTCGAATGTGGTTTTGGGATTACAGTCCTTTAAGAACATAATAATTGCCAAAAAACCAAAATTACACGAGGATTAGCTTCCAGATGGATGAAGTTTTATTGGGAGGTTTGCCAAATTATTGTATGTAATTGGCATGAATTACATAAAATTTTATGATTTTCATTTTAAAGTTAATTTTTATCCGAAAGTTTCACATGCAGATTTTTGGCACTAGCCAGATTGACTTTTTTTTTATAAAGAAAGAGCGAACAATTTTAATAGAAATGTTTGTTAGATGCAATTTGAGATTTTCCTTGGATTTTCCTTGTGGAGCGCAAATATTTTGAATTACGGTCAAAGAGGACACTCGTTGAACACATATGGCCAGCTAGAGCTTTTGGCTTAGTGACATCTTTTAGAAAATCCGGGAAATGAAATGAAAGCTTTGAAGGTAGTTTTTATTCTCTATATGATATATCATTAGGGCTGCCAAAAATATGCATTTGCATATTTCTTCTCGTTATGATTTCGGCTCCGGGAGTTTTTTATTCATCCGAATCAATAAGTTTAGAAGCGAATGAAGGTCACTTGTTGTTGCATATTTCGCATATTTGACACGTTAGTGCATATTTGCATATAAATGCATATAAATGCATATAATGCATATTTAATTGCATATTTTACAACTTTCATGAACAACCAAATTTTTTTTGTACAATTCAAATTATAATTCGACTGTTTCAGCTAGAATAAATATTAAAAAAAAATAAATATGTGTTTTTACTTTCTTCTACGAAGTATAATACAGTATTGTATTCATGAAAAATTTCAACCTTCTAATTTAACCTAAAAAAACATTTCCCGATCACTCCTTAGTCGATTGGAGTCATATTACAAAAATGTCTTTCTGTATGTCAGTCTGTGTACAAGATTTCTCAAAAACTAATAGAGCTAGAGCCATGAGATTTTATAGGCATATTTGGTCCTGGAATGGGACGATCCTATCAACTTTTGGTGGAAATCCGTTAACCGGAAGTATTCAAAATGGCGGTTTTTCAAAAATCGCAATTTCGTTTTTCTCGATTTACTCCCAAACTACGCGTTTTTTGGAGAAAATAAAATTTCCCACACTTTTGTCTTTAGCTATAACTCGATATCTCAACCTGTTATCGAGATAAACCGTTATTTCAAAAAAATTAATTTTTTTTCCATTATCTCGAAAAAAAATGGTTTTTTGCTTACTGTATATATTAATGAGAATGGCATTCTGCACAATTTTGTCTTTTACCGTTATCCGTTATCTTTTACCGTTATTGAGATATTTTCATTAATATGTAAAAAATCATATTTTTGCGAATTACTTGCAAACTAACAGTTTTTCGAAAAAACTTTTGAAAAACGAATTAAAGGCAATGAAATTTTCTACATTTTTACCTTTTACCGTAAATTGATATCTTTTACCGTTCTCAAGTTATTTCAAATTTTGTACATTTTGAGGTCGTCTCTGGTTGACAAAACATAGGGATAGCGTAAATTGCGCAGGGTCGTAGATTTTGTGGAAGAAAGTTTTGTGGTAGCAACAACTGAGATTTTTCTACAAGTTTTAACCCCGATTATACCATAGACAATAAGAAGTATTGAACATCTTTTCGAAATATCTTAAAATTTAACAGTTGCAATTTAGAAACAAGTAAAAAATTTTTTTGTCAGTCAAAATGTCAATCTTTATTACAGACTATTATTTTTTCAATTTTTTTATTTTTCACATAAGTCGAATTAACCACATTTTAACAAGTTCCGTTCACTATTTTGGGTGAAATATACTATATTTCGCATTTTTAATGTTTTTAAAGTGCATATTTAAGTGCATATTTTGCCGTTTTTAGTGCATATTATATGCGCATATTTCGCCTTTTTTAGTGCATATTTTTGGCAGCCCTATATATCATATAGGAGTATATTAGATTTAGTATACTGTTTGTAACGCATCAAACCAATCAGCGGACACAAAAATGAACTACACAAGGGTGTTAGGGATGACAAAAGATTTGGATTTCCGCATGTCCGTCTGTCTATCTGTCTTCTCTGTCTGTCGGTCCGTCCGTGAACACCATAATTTTCGAAAGGATTGAGTTAGAGACTTGAAATTACAGTTACGTTTCTCATAAATTGACAGTTACGTTATTCATCATAAATGGCTAGGCCAAGTTCCTGAACGGGCGAAATGTGACCATTCCTTCCCCCACCCCCCATACAAACGAAACAGTTTTTTGCAATTATCTTGAAAACGGTGAGTCATATCGAAAAATTTATCAAGGTAAAATGTGTTTAGAATAGGATTCTACATAAGTCATTCGTACATCAAAATCCAATTGAACCACTGCTTCCCGCCAATCCCATACAAATGGAATACTTTTTTCCTTGTTTGCTCGAATACTGTGCATCGAACCGAAAAATTTATGAAGATGAAATCTGTTTAGAATATAGTTTTACATAACCGTTCCATACATCAAAATCTAATCTGGCACAAATGAATTTCTTTAAATAAACATTTTGTCTGTCATCATATATAGTATTTGACGATTGGCAATTGTAGCTTTTTTATGTTTATTTTTGGAGAAAATGTAACCATTATCTCTTGAATTATTCCTAAGAGAGCAATCAAGAATTTTGCAGATTTTTGTATAATTTAGGTATTAATGTAAATTATGGTAAATAAGTAAGTCAAAATTCATGTTTTTAATTAAAAACACCGGGATAAGAAGGGTGTTTCTAACACTTTGAGAGGTAATTATATATAATTGGGTGCGAAATACGCAAATTGGAAATTAAATGATTTTACGGAAACCATATAAAAAGTTTGCGCATTACTTTTATAGCATTTTATATAAGAGTGAAAATTAAAAAACATAAATAAAAAAATTCTTCAAATATATATCCTTGCTTTTGAGATTTTTAACTCTAAAATCAGATTCAACGAGCCTAAAAACACGCAAATGAGACTTTCTTCCGTTATCCTCACAGGCTTATTAACATGAAAATCGGATTCGGCGACTCCAAAAACCACCAGCTGGATAAGAGTTCTACCAACTATAGAGTGTAGAGAAATTTGTAAAGAATATCTCTCGTAAAAGCTGTGTAGAGCTCTAATGTAGAGGTTTTCATGGGTGTTTACATATCTCTAACAAGATTTTTCTCAAAATTTCGCCTTTTTTGTCTACCGTGTACACAGGGCTTAATAACATTTAAATTCCTTTTGCTTAAACATAATTTTTCGTACGTTAAATTTTAGCCACAATATATGAAATTTTTCATGAAAGTTTTGGTCCTGGAATAAACCTGGAATGGGACAAACCTGGAATGGGATGAACCTGGAATGAGACGAGTTTTGGTGGAAATCCGTTCGTTAACTAGAAGTAACCAAAATGGCGACTTTTTAAGAATCGTAATTTCATTTTTGTTACTTACTCTGAAAGTATGCGTTTTTCCGTAGTCTTATCTATAAATAAAGTTGGAGACAATAAAATTTTCTACATCTTTGTGTTTTACTAGAACTCCGTATCTCTAGCCGTTTTCGAGAACTCCGTATCTCAAGCCGTTTTCGAGAAAAATAATAAGTTTCCGGTGGTTCAATGTATGAGATGAATTGAAGAGAATAATGTTTTCCGTAATTTTGTTTTTCACCATTATTCGATATCTTTTACCGTTATCGAGATCATCATCATCGTTACCCTCGGCGCTACAGCTCTTGAAGAACCTGGGCCTCCTCAATTGAGGTTTCACAACAATTTCTTCCGTGCTTCGCACCTACAGTTTTACATAGATTGCGAACCATGGATGAATTACAACATTTGTAAGGTTTTTACGTTGGAACCCATCAACAGCAGAGGCCGTGATAGCAATCTAGACCGATGATGTCGTTAGCAATAAGCAGCGAGTTAGTGAGATATTATCATTTAAGGTGCCGCTCCACATGAGAGTAAATGCCGGCGAGAACCTCTCGAGATTTCTCGATAGCAGCTATACGCAAATGGCCACGTCTCTGAGATTCGCTCGCAGAAACTCGCAAAAACTCGCAAAAACTTGCGAGCTAATTTCTGTGAGCTGTCAAAAGTGATTCTACTCTCTAGTCGACACGCACCCACTGAACTCTCGGGGAGTTGCTCGCCAGATACGAATGGCGTTTGAATTTCACTAGAAGCTCTCGAGAACTCGCCAAAGCAAGATGTCAAAAAAATCAAGATATTGGTCTTGAAAAGAGAAAAATCGCCGAAATTAACTCTCAAATGGACAACCTCCTGCGAGTAACTCTCGAGAGTTTTTGAGAGTTACTCGCGTATTTACTCTCATGTGGAGCGGCACCTTAAAAGTTAAAAAAATAGATTTTTCGAATTGCTTGTCAAAAAACAGTTAATGGCAGATTTAAAGATATTTATTTTTTTCTTTTTACCGTAAATCGATATCTTTTACCGTTATCGAGATATTTCAGATATTGTAAAATAAAAATTCATATTTTTATGTAAACTAATATTTTATTCGTCACGTAAATTGTGCAGAAACGTAGATTTTGTATAAGAAAGTCATATGCTGTTCACATCAGATATTTTGAATTATTTAAACCTTGAAATTTTGATAAAAATATTTTTTTAATATCCCCTCGTCCATTAAGGTTTTACAAAAAAAAATCGTTCTTTATACTTTCGGGAAAAAGTACGCAATATCCTTGCGGGGACGAAGCGATTAGTTTCTTTTACTTTTTGCCTTTTCCCGCATCGTAAAACTTGCAAATGCAGAAATATTCATGTTTTAACATTATGATCGGAACTCTTAGCGCATGAATTCAGTGTAATGTTCAGTTTTCTATTGAGAAATATGTACTAGTTTTAAAATTTACAAATCTTGGATTAACATATTGCCCTAAGCAAACAAAGGTCATTTGTCAGCCGTTTATTGTCTAAAAGCACGGTTTGATTTCCATTTTGAATATGGAATTTTCAAATAGTACATCGTCTTACCGTTCGATATAATCAAAATGAAAACTATTCGTAATTAAAACCGGAAAATGAATATGCATGTAAATCCGGGATATGTAAATCCACGCCCATATGCATTTATTTTGCATTTCAGAATAGTTATAAAATGGGCTAAAAAATACGACTTATTCACTATTCACACCGCACTGAATGCAAAATTCGTAGCAATCGCCGGGGGCTTTATATTTTCGCACGGTTTTAAACTGTCAAATGGCTTAAAGGACATTCCACTTTTATTATGTAGATAATAATAATAAGACTTTTCATATGCCTCCGCATTCGTCCTTAAAACGCAATATCTATGAAATTTAACTGGAACGTTGTGATATGCCACGCTATGCGATACGTTTTCAATTTAAATACAGTAAAAGAATTGATATTGTGTTGGACTGACAGAAACATGCGTCATTGTATGCAATTGTTTTGCACACTTGTTGCTGCTTCCCCAAACCATACCAAATTCTTGCAACCGCATGAAAACCAACCCTCACACGTACAACTACGTTAAGTTACAATATAGATTGTGTTTTGTGGTTTCCGGGGAACATTCTTTGATCGTCTGCTATAATGTACAAAAGGACTATTTAAATGAAATACAAAAAGGAGTTTATATATGACGAGTTAGTTAGATTAGTAAATTAATAGAGTTGAAACATAAAAGGTGTTAACGAAGAAGTATGTTGCAATTATCAGAAATCATTTTTTTATTATTTAGGCTTTGATTAAAAATTCCTCGTCAAATACGTTTTGTTTTCACAAGTTGAATAAGACGATATTAAAAAAAAGCGTACCAATCACTGATGACGCCATTTGAATACCTCCTTTTGGGGGACAGATGGAGCCCCCTCTCCCCCAAGGACTTCACCCTTTTCAAGAACAGGCGTGCATAATTAATTTTCTATTAAAAATATCTGATGTGAGCAGCACATGACTTTCTTACATAAAATCTACATTTCTGCAAAATTTACCTGACGAATAAAACATAAAAGTATGAATTTTTATTTTACAAAATCTGAAATATCTCGATAACGGTAAAATATATCGATTTACGGTAAAAAGCTTGTTGAATATTTTAATACCTTTAATTCTGCTACTAACTATTTTTTTTTTGGAAAACCATTAGTTTGCAAGCAATTCACAAAAATTATTTTTTGTAATTTGTAGTGGTAATATCTCGATAACGGTAAAGTATATCGGATAACCGTAACAGACAAAATTATGGCAAATATTATTATCTTCAATTCAGCTCCTATATTAAACCACCAAAATCCGTTATTTTTCGAGATAATTGCAAAAAACTAATTTTTTTAAAATAACGGCATATCTCGATAACGGCTTGAGATATGGAGTTCTAGTTAAATACGAAAGTGTGGAAAATTTTATTGTCTCCAACTTTTGTTTACATAACTATACTGAAAAACGCGTAGTTTCGGAGTAAATAACAAAAAACGAAATTGCGATTTTTAAAAAGCCGCCATTTCGGGTACTTCCGGTTAACGGAATTCCAACAAAAGTCGTCTCATTCCAGGATTTGCAGGATCGTCCCATTCCAGGATCGTCCCATTCCAGGATCGTCCCATTCCAGGATCGTCCCATTCCAGAACCAAACATGCATGTAAGATTTCATGACTCTAGTTCTATAAGTTTTTGAAAAATCTTGTAGGCAAAATCAAAAGGTCGAAATTTTGCACGAATACAATTTTTTTTATAGTTCCAGCCAGAGCTTAGGGAAAGACCCTTTAATGCCGAAGCTCAGGATGGTCGGAAGGACAAAAGGAGATGCCGATTTATGTTCTTCTTGAACTTTTGCGGGTTATAGTCCGCGGGGAACACATCGGATGGTAAATCGTTCCAAAGTCTTGTTGTTCGCGGAATGAAGGAACCCCTAAACTTTACTGTACGAAAACGGGGAGGATTAAGAAAGAAGTTTTGCGCACGTGCAGCTGCACGAGAGGGTCTAGGGAAAATATACCGTGGAGGAATAAGTTGGGAAATTTCGGTGGAACATTTCCTATGGAAATATCTATAGAATATGCTGATTACCCCAACAGAGCGACGATACTCGAGAGGGTAATAAATCTGACAATACTTTATTATACTACGTATAAGAAAGTAAAAAAGGTTGGTGGGCTATTGATGCCAAAAGAGAAAAAATGCGCCGCAGGTGAATTTTTTTGCGTGCTGAAAAAGTATTTAGGACCAACAGTATTGCAGCACGACCAGATTTAGAGTCCAGCACTTTTTTTATGCTAATCTATTTAGTACCACAAAACCTGCCCTCTACCAGTCTTGTGTAAGAAACAAAACCACTAACCCGGCCCTTACACGCGACTATAAAGTCTGTCAGTAGCACAGACTTCAAATGTCAAATTACTGACAATGTATTAAAATACATTTAGCGAACTGGCAGTCAGTGCATTTACACGAGACTGTGTCAGCTCTACAGACGCGTGTAAAGGCCGGGTAAGCCATTAAAAATTCAGTGACCCAAAACCAAACTTTTGTAATTTTAGAAATCAAAGTCAGAACCAAATTTTTTGAACTTTTAGAAACCAAAACCAGAACCAGCTGTTTGAAACAGAACTAAATTTTCAAATTTTAGGAACTAAATCCAAAAACCAGAAATCTAATTCAACCTTAAACTAAAACCATCCCGAGCTGTGCTTCGGCATTAAAGGGTCTTCCCCTAAGCTCTGGCTGGATCTATAAAAAAAAAAAAAAAAAAAAAAAAAAAAAAAAAAAAAAACTAAAACAAAAACGGAACCGCCCTCAAAAAACTTTAGGTTTACATTTCTGAAAACAAGTTACGTTTAGTTATTTTTTGAAACCATTTTCAGAACTTTGAAACCATTTTCAGTACTTTTTTTTTGAAGAAAGAAAGTTGAATTGATGGCAGACAAGACCACTTAAAAATATTTTTTTGACATTGTTTTTTTTTTCAAATCAAGATAACAAAAATATCTAGTATTTTTGCAGTTTATTCCAAATCAAATTTTATTACGAATTTTTGTCTATCAATGTGCACGAAATCCCAAAAATTCCCAAAGATGAATTTATTGCGTGGTGGAATGAATTTTTTTTCATCACTCCTGAATTTTATTCAAAACTTTAAATCGAAATTTCACAGAAAAGTATTTTTCAAACACGTTTCAATAATCAAATTGAACTCTTTGTGACAGTTTCTAAAATTGAACGTCATTTCGTCACCTGAATGGTAGTTTGTGTCATGGTTATACGTTTTGCTAGACAAATGGCCCGAACTAGCATTCAGTTGACGATCTGCAAAGCAATATCGAAATTGACATTAAATTACACACCTTTTGAAGGATTGTGAATATACTATAGTCCTTTGGACAAAGTTTCTTATATTGCAAAACTTCTAACGTTATATTTTATGGCGTAGTGTGACCTATATTATGAAATGCGTTTGTTTTGTCGCCAAAGTTATATATTCTGTCACTCACTGCAGTGTGAAAGCGTTTACCCAATATTTATGTGGATTACCATGTTTTTTATGTTCTCTATGATTCTTTTATTTATTTATGTTTACTTAAGAACATGCACATCTAATACATTTACAATTAATTGATTTTCAATCATTTTACGTATGCGTGTTTATTTTTCTTGTTTGTATGTGATTCGTTTTTGCCCCTTCGTAGAAGCTATAAGTTTTCTAATGAAATTGCAAAGTTTTCCACTTCCACATAGCATAGCTGACTTGTCAGCATAATCATATTATAAGGGTTTAGTTCAGTCGTATTTATTATAGAGGGTAAGAAAATTAGTTTCGTTTCATGTTTGTGTGTATGGTGGCAGTAGCATGTCCTGAATCAATTTTTTATTTTCACTTCAGCCAAATAGCTTTAACATAGTTCGCCTTTTATACTCCCCACGGGGTTTCACTGTAGTTCAGTTCAGTTTCTTCAAAAGTTGCACATTCAACGTGCGATCTATAAATTATATATACTTGGATGTATGTATGTCTATTTGG
Organism: Chrysopilus asiliformis; assembly: GCA_964034945.1. Classification (NCBI taxonomy): domain Eukaryota; kingdom Metazoa; phylum Arthropoda; class Insecta; order Diptera; family Rhagionidae; genus Chrysopilus; species Chrysopilus asiliformis. The sequence continues at coordinate 104,348,453 of OZ035961.1, forward strand.
TGTATGCTTGTAAAATTTTTGCGTGTTTTTCTGAAAAAATTCAGATATGTGACTACACACCAAGAAAATTTCGATTACTTTTCAGGGAAATTGAGAAATTTGAAAAACAAAAATTGAATTAAAAAAAAGCTTCTTAAAAAAAATTTGAGGAAAATTGAATTAAAAATCGGCCTTGTGTATTAGAAATAAAAACGAGACAAATATCATTTTATGCCTTTATCTCGGTTTTATTTCTAACTAGAATAAAGTCCGTATTATGACGGACTATATTCTAGTTATAAGATGGCGAAACCCGCCATTAAATTACTCCAACGGTTAAGAAAATAGCAGGCGAAGGGATTACAGCCAAGGGGAAGAGGAATGGTAGATTTCAGTGTCTTGGGGACAATTTAAAACCTACCCAATGGCGCAAAACGTGTCAAATTTGCTACTACGATAACGGAAGTCCCGTTAGGATACCGTGATTATCATTTTCCTAAAATTTTCCAGAAAGAAATCTCACTTGGAGATTTATGGGGTCGCTGAATCCAATTCTGAGGTTAAGAAGTCTGTGAGGACAATGAGATATCCTGTAAGGATAAAGTGTTTATCCTTTTCCTCGAACTTTCCGGAAAAAATCTTATCTGTGTGTTTTTGGGGTCGCTGAATTCAATTCTGAGGTTAAGAAGTCACTAAGGACAACGGAACGTTCTTAAGGATAATATGATTATTCTTTTCCTTAAACTTGCTGGATATCTCGTTTGAGGTTTTTGAGGCCCCAGAATCCGATTCTGGAGTCAAAAAGACTATAAGGATATCTCAAGGACAAGGATGTATATTCAAAGACTAAAAAGTATATATTTATAGGCGCGACGAAAGTTAGAGGTCATTTTGGATATTTAGTCAAACTAATCAAACGTTAAATAACTAAAAAGGATCAAATATATAATATAAAAAAAAAATTAAAAAAGCTTTTATTTAAAAACATGTACCGAAAATGAAAAAAATATGTTTTTGGAAATGAAAGCGAGATAAAATCATAAGGAAAATATTTATCTCGCTTTTATTTCTGTCAGAATTTTTTTTTCTTACTAGTAAACAAAAATTTTAATTTTTTGTTTATTCGACGAAAGGTAACCTAAAATTTAGGAACTCGGCTTGAAGAAAAAATCCGCGATCTTCCCCGTTTTGGAGCTGCGGGGTGTGCACCCTTCATCAGCATAGTATATATGAGGCTATTTACAACGAACGGATGGAGCTAGAGACTTGAAATTTGGTACAAACTTGTTTTTCATAAATAGCGATATCAATAGCGACTAAAAGTAATTAAAATCGGGTAATTTATACTTCTCATCTTATAAAAAAGACCACAATATTGTCACCCCCAACATTTTCCTTGCAAGTATGATTTAGCTTTCTAGATGAAAACATGCAGGGTATTCACAGTCCTCTTTTAATTTTCGGTATTCGGTGTTTTCGGTAATATTAAAAGACTGAAAATATTCTGCTGTGAACATCCCACAGCACAGATTTGACAACAGCGCTTTTATTGGATACGTGACCAAATTATGAACTGCGAATTTGATTGTCACATACCTTTAAATCCATGTTTGATGTATTCCTTTGAATTTCTATTGTGGCAACGGGTATCAAAATTGAAAAAATTTGCAGTCCGATGAGATAACCAACGAGAAAATTTGACAACTAAAAACATTACTAGCGCCACCCGCGGTTGATTCTTGATACCGAATAACCGGACCGGAAAACACGACTCAAGGCATGTATACAATTACCGAATCCGGTAACTCATTTTTACATGAACCAAATTACCGTCTCGGTAAAAATCTGTTAAATTTGACTGAATTACCGAGCGGTAAAATTACTCGCAATTTAAAAGAGGACTGTGAATACCCTGATGATGTTTTTTTTTAGTTTCAGTCATTATTTGCCTTGCCCCCTCGCAAATACGTGATGGCTTCCAATTTTAATCCATGTTTTCCAAAACTTTTCTGTGAGTGTATTCTTTGAATTTTATTTGTACATTAATATATAAAACATATATTCCTCTTATTATAGTAGCACACGACAGGTGGGCCACAAACTAACGTAACAAATACGTACCAAAGTGTGATTAAGAATAGCTCATGTCGACTACAAATACAAACTATGGACAACCGTGCTAAAAAAAATCGCGTCCTTAGTCCTGCCGACCATTCACTTTATCCCCAAATAGATATTTTATCTGTGGGTGTATTTTGGCCTTTTTTTGTTATGCAAACCTGATAAGCTAGCCTACCTACAATCGCAGAAATTAGCAAATACCAACGAATGTTTTTCGGTTAGGAAAATGGAAAAGGCTCAAAGCTACGATTTTCTATTATTAGAATTTGCGTTAAATGTATAGCGGGTGAAAAGAGCCATCGCGAAATTATTTTTTGTGAGGCAGCAGGGGTTGTTTTTTTCAAACCTTTTATATACAACTGCAAACACGCGGAAAATAAAATGAAAACAAGTGAAAAAAGTCCAGTGTTCGGCGTTTTTCGTGAAAAACGTAAAGAGGGAATTCCGGTCGAAAGGAAAAGCCCCGAAAAACGAAAAGGTTTTGTAGGATTTTACCAGTTTCCTGATGTTTATTTGTTTTCATTTGTTTTACTTGTTTTTCTTTTATATTTTTTATGTAACTAAAAGTTGAATGAAGTGAACTTCAAACATTTATCTTGCCTTAGATTTTTCATGGATTTACGCATTTTATTCTTGTTTCCCATTCACCTCAATTTCGATATATTTATTTTCTTGTCCTTATTTTCTATCGATATTCTTATGAAATTGCTAAAATTTTCCTTGCGCCGAGATGGTGTTGAGTCTCTCCATAAATAAAACTGTCAGTAACAGCAATAAATTTCTAATAAAAGTGACTTCCATTTGGTATTATTTAGCAGGAAAATACAGTATTAGTATTTTAACACCTCACAGTAAATATTGCGAATAAGGTTTTTATGTCAACATTGGGGTTTTCAATTCTTATAAGCTTTTATTTATACATTAATAACAGATTGTATACTCATGTATAACTCTGTGGGTTTCCAGGATAACGAATTCCTATTTTTACGTTTAAAATACATCAAAAGTAAGGGAACGGCTCGTACCTTGGACCGTTTGTACTTTGGTTCGAATGCCATTAAGGATAAATCGTTACATAAAAACACCCTTGTATCACAGGCGTCCGCTGGTATCGGCCGGAAAAATATCAAATTTTTGCGCTTAAAGAACCTAACAGCTGTGTTTTAGTGATTCCTTAGACGTGGAATGGCCAGGACAGTCCCGGATTTAAGCATGTTGTTCCGGTATCCAAAATTGTGCTGAATTTTTTAAATTAATGTGATAGTTTTTCAAACGCTAGAAAAAACGATAAATAAATATGCAACAAGTACTCTACTTCGGCTCCTGGCTGCTGCAAATTACATTTTTTTACTCCTGCGGCACATTTTTTCAGCACAAATTCCCAAATGAGAAATGCCCCTTAAGCCCAATTCAGACTAACGATTCCGATTACGATTGAGCTTCCTCGACCAATGAGATCAAATCCTTAATTTTCTTATCGTTGAAACGTTGAAAGCTTTGATCTCATTGATCGAGAAGCTTTAATCGTAATCGTAATCGCAATCGTTAGTCTGAATTGGGCTTTAGGCTACGCATAAAAAACTGAAATTCGATCAATTATGTTTTAAAAACCAATAGGAATCGTGGCGAAAATTTTAAATACCATCAGAAACATTAAAATGATAATACATTTTAACGATTATCGTCTGCCATAATAATTTTTAACACTTTTTAACCACCAAAAGCAAAACCGAATATCAGATTTTCCAATCATTTCTGTCATTATCCTTTCTGCACATAATTAGATTAAATTATATCTGATTGCCTGAATACTGTTGCATACAAATGAAAATCATTTTCGCAAATTGTTTAACTGAAATTTAATTAGTTTACCATAATGAAAGTATGATCATTGACATGACTTTTTACTGTCAATTAAAGGAAATTAAAAAATTTAATTACGAAATTAAGATACAGAAGAGATGTGGAAAATGAGATTACAGCGAACTTAAAAAAATGTGAATCTCTTTTAATGAGTTTTGGCACCACAATATTTTTTTTTGCGCTTTGTAAGATTTTTGCGACCTAAAAAAAATAACTGTGTCGTAATTAAAATCTTTTTGTTTTGTTTTTTAAGAATTTGGGGCAACTTTTATTCCCATTAAGTTCGAATTTCCTTTTAATGAAGAGGCACACAAGTATATGACGGAATATCCCCATTTCTTGATCCATTTAAGATGTCTAATTCACTCATGGATAAATTGGGAGCTTTTTTTTATAATGGATACGATGGGTCCCGTGGGAAGCAACAGCCAAGATTTACTACGGAGAAGGAAAAAAAGAATGGAAAAAACATTCAAGGAACCGGAAGTGTTTCGCTTCAATTTTCTTCGAAGAAAAATCGCTTTTCTTATGTTTCTTGTCAAAAAGTTTAACGAACATAAATTTTTCGGCGGAATAAATCCATCAAAAAGTTTCGAAAGGAAAGTTTTCCTCCTTTTTCTCCGTATTTTGATTTTCAGTCTGGGAAAAAGTATGTTTTTTTCGATTTATAAATTGAATCGAATTCGAAATGGGAAAGGTCAAGCACATGTGATTTGTTATGTCGGTCGGTCCGCGTTTTGTTAGGCTTTCCGGCTACCAAAACGCAGACTGAAGAGTAGTAAAGGTGTTATTTTGGGTGAAAATCGAAAGGGCAAAATCTGTCAACAAATCGAATGGACGGGCGAAAAAGGATATTTAGAGCAGAATGACTATCTATTTTCGGGAGGATCAAAAAGGTCTGACTGTGTTTGTGTGTCAATGAGGGGTGCAGAGGTTAATCGAACCGAATTTTTCATCATCCGAATTTAAGTCGCTCCGCACCCATAATTCAGTTTTCTAATACTTATTTGTTGTACGATTTTGCCCTAACAAAGGTGGCCCAGAACTTCATTTTCTACCAACCGATGTTAACCCTTTAAGGCACAGTGGCAAGTGACTTACCACATATTTGTTCTCACATTTTCACGAAATATTTCATATTTAAGGGATTCTTGTTGGATTTTTTTACGTTTTTCAGATTTTTTTTATGATACGGAAACATACCTGAAAGGTTGATAAGTGTTTTGTACAAGTTGTCGATTTATATTCTATATAAAATTGTATTTCTGAATGTCTGTATGTCACGACTTGCCTCGAAAACCATTCAATCGATTTTGATACGATTTTTTGCTAAATGTAGTCCAGACATCTATAAGCTATTTGCGTTTTTGCTCCCCACACCCATTTCCACCCTCTGGGACTTTTTGTACCAACGTTTCCCGATTTGGAATATTTAGCGGCATAACAGCTAATTGGCTAGTCCGACATGGCTGCAGATCTACACGATAATGACTGATATGTTAAAGCACAATACAAAGTATCCGGTTCAGAAGTCGCTGAAGCGATTTGAATACGGTTTTCAGTATTAAGAAACATTTTCACCACTCCTTCCCATACGTTGCTAAACCCCTCTCCTAATATTCCCTTAACTACTGGATAGATTTCAATACGGCTTTAAATATTGGACAAGTCGATCTTAAAGGAAGATTTTCACCAACTCAAACCCCTCCCCTCTATATAATGCTAATTTCCTCTTCTTCTATATCCTAAACTACTAAATGGATTTTTCACAGAGTAATTGTTGTACAGAGGTTCAAAAGTTTTCCTTTCTAAAACATTAGGTTCCGACGATAAGATTTTGGACGAGACCCCGGCGGTGCAGGGAGTACGACAAGCACGCAACGAACTCCGATTCTCTTGCGTTCGTCATTCATCTTATTGCATACCCCCGCAATGCCAGCATCTCGTCCATCGCTAGTGAGTGCGAATTCGTTTGCCATAAGCCCTGTGGATTTTTATCCGGTTTTTAGTGTTGGACAAGCCAACTGTTAAGGAAAGTTTTTGCCACTCAAACCGCTCTCTCCCGAGTGATGCGAAACCCCTCTCCTGCTATATCTTCAATTACTGAATGGATATTAACCCTTTCAGTCACCACGTACACTATAGTGTACACACTTTTCAGAAGCCATAACTCATAACTTGACTTGGTAGAAAGTGTGCACACTATAGTATACGTGGTGACTGAAAGGGTTAAATGCATTTGTGACCCAATTTTGATTTTTTGAGTAAAAAGCTGGACTACAGTGGACGTAATTTAAAAAAAATTAAAATTTTTGATTTTTTTTTTTTTTTTTTTTTTTGTTTTAAATGAATACTAATAGCTTAAACATCATTAATTTGTATAGAGAGTATTTTTAACCCCCATAGAACAAAATAGGTACTGAAAGGGTTAATAAGGTTTTTAGCGTTGAACTGGTCGATCGTAAAGGAGAATTTTCGCTCACTCAAATAACTCCTACATGACGCGAAATCCCTCTCCTGCTATCCCCTAAAGTATTGTATGGATTTTCAACAATTGTCGCAAAATAAGTGCAAAAACCTTAGGTGTTTTTGCACTTATTTTGCGACAAATAAGTGCGCTAGGGGAATTCGCCCTATTTCCTTTCCACCAAGAAAATGGAAAAAAATTAAGATTTGGGGTTTTTTGGGATTTTTGATGCCGTTGATAACGAATCTGAGGTACAAATTCCAAAATTGAATCCTGACCTCAAAATTTAAAATTAATTTGGGGATATAATTACCGATCTTATAAACCCCACAAAGGAATCAAAGATGGCGGACGCAAAAATTAAAAAACAGAGTCGTCATCAACGACTTTAGAAACCCTCGAAATAATTTTTCATTCGTGATTCCGACTTTGTGAAAAATGCGTACCTGAAAGGGTTAACTACTCCCGCCGCCGATAGAATATCCTTCAGGTGGCTTTTTTTCATCCACTTGTGAATCAATGGTCGAAGAACAGCCGACTGAACACCTGCTAGACAGGTGATAGAAGAACTTTTTCAGTTCGCCTTCATATTTTATCTATCTATTTATCTATCGAACGGACAAAAGAATAAAATTTCGCTAAATACGTTCTCAATTCCTTGTGGCTCATTGGCCGGCTGTGTAAAATCGATCAAAAGGACCCATTAAAAATTAATTTAGTGATTTGCCAATTTTGTTGAACTTGCCAGCCTCGATTTCTCATCCTTCACATGAAAAATTCTCCCTTTGTTGATCAACTTTACCTCCATCTGGATCAAATTTCCAATATCGTCTGACTTTCATCCTTTTTCTATATATCGGGTGTTCCAATTGCTTGGACAAATGTTAAATGTGATTGATGCTTAAAACATCTCAAACAATTAAGGCTTAAAGGTGTGCCGCCGAAGCCTTGGTGAATATTTGAGCGATATTATCTTTTACACATAATTCCCATGTGCCAAATAACAGGATTTAATGAAGAAATTAAAAAATCTTAACAAATAACATTGTCTTATTTTCTGTTAACATGGGTCCAGGCCATAGGACCACCCTGTATAATTCAATTGAGAGCTAATATGATATTGGAGATTTTTTTTATGAATTAATTGCCAAGAACACCCATTAAACTCAAATATGTATTAAAACTCTCGTTTTCTTGTTGAATTTCAGGGTTTGGATGGTGAAAGAGGATAATATAATTCTAGGTCAATAAATTTCGATTAGAGAGTTTAGCTTTTGGTGGAATTAAAGCTAAAAACCTGGGCATCAATCGTGTAACGAGACGTGTCTCCATCTTTGAGCTGAGACGGCGACATCGACGCGACACGTTTTTCTAATCTTGTATCGCGACACTAAAAAGTTTGAACGTTCAATGGATTGAATTTCTTAAATCAATTGTAGGTCATGGTAAATAAAGCTTTCCGAGTGCACAATACGGACCAGTTTTGCGCACTACAAATATCTTGCAACAGAAACGTCAAAATAAAAATGTTTGGATTAGCTGAAATTAATTTTATGTTAAGTTCACCAGAAAAAAGTGAATTACGAGTTGTTCGCAAGTTCTTAAGCGACAAAAATGGTCCGTTCCAGCTCGTCTCAAAATCGTAATTTATAATTAATAGACTTTTTGCTTGAAGTGAATAAAAATCAAATCCTCCCACAAAAGTTTTTTCTTTTTGTTGCCGGAGGCACCAGTGTCAAACGCGGCCCTCGCTAAGGCATTATTTTCATCCATGAACCTTACAAGGGTTTCCCACTGGTTTTAACTCGTTATCTTCCTGAAATAATATAAATTTATTATAATTTAACTTATATTTACTTTGGTTCCTCCATTGTGAAATGACAGACGAAATGACACTGAGCGACGCCTCGAACTGTGTCGCTGAACGAAAAGACGCGTCGCTAGTATGCAACGACGCGTCTCCATACACGATTCCTTTTCTTAATGAAAGACGCAATTTCGTGTCTGCGTCGCGTTACACGATTGATGCCCTGGCTATGATTTAAAGGTTATGCTAATGGTTGTTTTGCACGGGAAATTTCTCCCGTCGCAAGTCGCAATTGTAGTCGCAATTGCAGTCGCAATCAGTCGCAATTGCAGTCGCCAAATTTCAAATTTGAAATTTTGAGCTCAAACGCTGCGCCTGTCCGTTTGAAAGCGTTATATCTTATAGATACATATTTATATGTATAAAATCGTTTGTCCAGACTGACTGACTCATCAACGCCCAGCCTTGGAGCTAGAAACTTGAAATTGTCACCGTTTCAATGTCCCATGCAACACGTCGGCGCTCACTAAGGCGGGGTTTTTCGAAATTTTACCGCTAAGGGGGTAAAGAGGGTTTGGGTGTTTTAAAACCTTGATGTTCACCATGAATCTTGCTCATTAGGAGGCTGAAAAATGTCATTCGGAAGGTCCGAACGAAAGGTCCTGTAAGCATAATGCAAATATCCTTTTCCGTTTTTCCCGGGAAAATTTGCGTTCGGGGGTTTTTGGGTACGCTGATCACGAATCCGGTAGAATTTCAAAATTAAAAACGGAAGGTCCTGTAAGGATAACGCCAAAATCCTAACAAAAAGTCCTGTAAGGAGAGCGCAAATATCCTTTCCCCCGTTTTTCCAGCGGAAAATTGGTATTAGGGGGTTTTCGGGGTCACGAATTCGGTGTTCAAAATTCAAAACTTGAATTAGAAGGTCCTGCAAAGATAACCTAAACATCCTTTTTTCGTTTTTCACGGGAAAAAATTGCATTAGAGTATTTTCGGGAATGCGAAATTTCGAAATTCGAAACCGAATTATCTGCAATGATAACCAAATATCATTTTCTCTCGGAAAAATTGATATTCGTCGGTTTTTGGGGTCGCTTTTCAGGAATCTGGTGTTAAAATTTCAATTTGTTTGGAAGTTGTAACATGAGACTCACTGGAATAGGTAGTATTTTTTTAAAAGCTACCTAATAACTTAAAAGTTTTTTTTAAAGAAATTAAAGGAGGATCTCCATTACCATGACTTCTGTAACTGCAAAAAAATGCAGAAAACTAGAGCAAGATAGACTTATATAGATCTAAATAGGAATGACTGAATACAAGTATAAACGCTTTCCCTTCCAGTTTAACAACTTTATAGCAATCATATCAAACCTTATGCTATGAATATAAGGTTCAAATTAGCATAGAAATAAAGCTATACAGCCGCATGTGTGTGTTTGAACTACATGAAAAATGACAGCTACACTATAATAGCACTTTGTATGTGTCTGTGCTCTCTATTCAGTTACAGGGACAATGTGTGATTGTAGTAGAAATCGCTATAAAAAAGTTCAAGTCCGTCAACTGCAACCATAAAATCGCCATAAAAAAAGAGGGGAAATTATTTTTGCAGTTGCCGACAAATTTTTGCAGTTGATTCTTATCTCCCTTTCTCGCCAAGGTATCTTCACATAAATGTGTCTCTATTTTTTTGCAGTTGGGAAAAGTCATGGTAATGGAGGGCCAACTTTAGTCGATTGTGGAAATTCAATTTTGAAGCCTTATATCTTCCTATTAATATTAATATTAAACCTACTATAAAACAAAAAGTCTATACCAACAATGGACCCTATTGTTAGAAATTCCACAAATTAATTACCCCAAAATATTGAAAACCCTTTGGTTACCCGAGGAAGCCATTCTAATTTGTTTAATGTCTAATTTAACTTTAATGAAAATGAGAATAAATAAGCTGGTAAAATTAAAAATATATAAAAGGTTTCGAATTAACTAAAAAAAAGGTGAATATCGTTATGAACTTGTTTCCAATAAAGGGTGGCAATTCTAATAAAGACCGGCAAAAACAAAAACTCCATTCCGTAATTCAGTGAAAAGATAGGTTTTGTGATGGAATTAAAAAGGTCTGAGAATGGTAAAAGCTCTTTGATCACAACCCTTGAATCATTGAAACTTACTCAGCTGTTAATAAATTAACATTTTTAATATTTTCCACGTTTTTTTTTTTTAAAACTTTCCTCTAACATTCAATGTATTCACCCTCACAAAAGGGGTGATGAAGATGGAAGCTTAAATAAAAATATGAAATTAATGGGGGTTTAAAAGATTATAGTGAATAATCTACAATTATAATAGAATTAACCCTTTGACTATGTGAGACTAGAAATTGTGTGCTTCCGGACGTGTTGAAAATTCAAAGTCAGAGATGTTTTGGATAGCGATAAATTATTCAGATTGTATGGAAATGTTAGTTGGGGTAGGTCGTAACATCGCATATATATTAAGTATACGTAAGGGTATTTATTATTAAAATTAAGCATTAAGCTTTAAACGGCGAAACAAGTATAGAATATTATATGGTCTTATGGATTTGAAAGCAACATCCTTTTTGTCTCGGTGAACTTTTTATCCTTGGCATTACTTAGCGCACAACTGAAGGATTCTCAAGGCCCATTCCAATAAGTCTTTAGCCGACATCATTTTCAGACATAAAATAGAATACCATCGCCGACGTCGATGTCGTTAACGTCGACGTTATCTTTGTGATCCACTTAAGAGTCTAAGGAAATATTTACTCGCCTTCATTATTTGATTGTGAGCTTTTTGAGGGAATTCAGAGCAGCTACGAGTTGATTGTAAAAAAAGGACGTGTACGTTGCTTTCCGGGATCAACTTGGTACAGTCGCAGATCAGTTTTTATGTAGGTTGCGTTCATTTGTACATCAAATTAAGTTAAACTTAAGGCAAAGTATTCAGAATATGCAAATTTTGATATTTTGCCATCTCGGATGACTGGTAGGAATGACTTTATTAAAAAACAAAACAATTTTTGCACAAGGACACGGTTGGATACAGCAGCAGGATGACTTACCCTTTATTGTCTGTATGTGCTGGGAAAGTTAAGTGACTTAATTACGACAAACATTGAGGTTGTCCATCGCAAAATTGCGAGACATTTCATTTTGCCATACACAAAAACTGACGGCAATACAGGGGATTCGGGATGTAAACAAAACGGGATAAGAAAGGACACTCTTTGTCCATGTACACAAATTAATTTAAAATTGTTTATTTTACTAAGGTTTAAGGGCTCTTTATAGTAATTTAAATGTTTGCCTTAAATTTGCACACCCACACACAAACAAGTTTGAAATCAAATTAGGATGATTTCCGTACACGTTTTCATTAAATCGGTAGGACTAAACTAAGAATATAAAGGAGATTAAGATGAAGTTAAAGATTACATAACGAATAGAATTGCTACAAATTATGTCCAAATTAAATTTTCCATTTTACATAATCGAGACCGACGTTTCCGTTTAACATAATCGTGTACGAAGGTGTAAACTCATTTTAGACCATCGTTAGTCAATACTCTGGAGAAAAGTACTCCTCCACACATCCTTGAAAACAATGGCAATGATGATTGTTGAACAAATTAATTTCAGAAATTACAGCCATTCATTGTCTTCCACAGGCACATTTAAATTATTATCCTTTTTAATATTTGTTTTATTCATTCGGCTTTTGGCATTCATTTTCACCTGGGGAAAAATCCATCTAAATGGAGCTACCAGCCACACAAAGTATGAATTTTAGGTAAGTACTGGCATTATTGATTTCATGGCGCAAAGGGTATCCATTTTTTCTGCTGTACTTCCACCTATTTTATGTTAATTTACGACAGCAGGATTATTGCTGTTTATGTTAACTACCATAACTTGCCTGACTTCATTTCTTTGAGATGGTTATGGAATTGTTATTTGTACAATTTTAAGAATTCGCACAGAAATCATCACTTTTCCGAATATTTTAGATAAAAGAATTTAAAAAATACTAAAAATATTCTGCACGACAAAGTCAGCTTTCAAAATATTAAGATAATAAAGAAAATTACAAAATTTAAACAATATTGATAAAACATTTCCTAGATTTGTTCCGCAATTTCCGGTAGTTGATAAATTTTTTTTTCAAAACATAACAAAAGCTATAATTGCCAATCTGGCTTTCGTTCGTATGGGGGGTACCCCCCTAATGGTCCATTTTTGCCCATTAACGAACTTAGCCTCACATTTTACGATCTGTGCAAAATTTCAAGTCTCTAGCTCAATCCGTGCGCCCGCAATCCGCGCCACAGACAGACGGACGGACGGACAGACAGACGGACGGACGGACGGACGGACGGACAGACGGACAGACGGACAGACGGACGGACGGACATGCTAAATTCAACTTTTTTTTATCATTCTAAACACAATGGTGTAATTCATTTTTTTGTGTGATGACGGGATCTTGGCGTTACAAACGGTAAGGCAAATCTAATATACCCTTTGGTTTCACCATACGGGTATAAAAATCGAGTTCGGGCGTCTTCCCGAAATAAATTTCTCAATTTTATGTCGTAGTGTAAACAGTTGTGAAATGTGAATTTAGTATCGAAGAAGAAAATTCGCGGAATAAAGTTTTTAATGATCTCTAACGGTTCTCAAACTATTCGAAGAAAATAAAGTTTTTTAAAAATCGTGGCGTTATAAATTTCGTTATCTAACGAAATTAAAATGTTATTTCGTTACGTTATTTCGTTACGTTATTTCGTTACGTTATTTCGTTACGTTATTTCGTTTTGTAACGATATTTCGTTACGTTATAACGTTATTATTTCGTTAAACATTGTATTAAAACTGAAAGCTAGAAAATGCACTTTAAATTTGTCTCACAAAAACGACATTTTTCACGTTTTTCGTTATTACGTTTTTCGTTATTACGTTTTTCGTTATTAAATTTTTCGTTATTATAACGGAATTAAATTTCTATAACGTTATAACGTAATTTGGAGGAAAAACAGGAAAATGGTTATTTCGTTTCGTTATTTCATTACTTTACGATAACGTCCCCATCCCTCAATTTTGGTGAAAAAAAGCATAAAAGCAAATTAAAAAAAATAAAATTTTCTACATTTTCTCCCTTACCGGCTTTAACGTATCTTTAACGATTCTCGAGATATTTAAAAAAAATATTTTTTTTACATATTTGTTCCGAAACAAAATTTTGCAGAGAAAGTTTTTGTTTGGTTCCTTTCATCTTCTTAGCCAATATTATTTGTAACCAATTCTTTAATCTTTTAGGTGACAATAAGATATAAAGGGTCTTTAAATAAGGACATAACAATTTTGTATTGTAATAAAAACGCACCCTAAAACTTTTTTTATGATCTGGCAATGCTAAAACGTCAGACAAGGTTTACATTTTTATCATGGTGAAGTTCACGAACGAGCAATGCCACACAGCTGGTCAAACAATTGATCTATTGAAGGAGAAGTTCGGTAATCGTGTAATCTCGAGAAATGGTCCGGTCGAATGGCCGCCTCGCTCATGCGATTTAACGCCGTTGGATTTCTTTTTATGGGGTTATGTTAAGTTTTTGGTTTATGCCAACAAGCCAACAACGTTAGAGGAGCTCAGGAACAATATCGAACGCGAAATTGCCAACGTTCCGGCCGATATGTGTGGAAGAGTGGTGGAAAATTGGCCCCAAAGTATCAATCAGTGCAATGCTTGCGGTGGCTATATAGCGACATCGAATTTCATACTTAAATGTAACATGTCCACCACACCTGGAATAAATTTCAGCCCGATATCTCAATTATTCTGTGTTTTATTTAAATACAAAATTGTTATATCCTTATTGAAAGACCCGATATAAGCTGTAGCATAAATGATTTTGAATGATATTTTCAAATCCTTTTGAGTATTTTCAATTACTAAATGCGGAAAAGTTTGTGTAATACTTTTCATTAGCGACATTTTCTTTCATATCCCTGTATGCGGTTTTTCACCCCCAAAATTTCACCCTCAAGTTTGTGATTAATTTCGAATCTTCTTGTAAAAAGTTTTTATTGGTCACTCAATTTTAACAGCAGCCGCAGCACGCACTTAAGTAGTTCGGTAACTTTAATTGGATTAATTCGCTTAACGTGAAAACTTTCTTACATTTAGTTACGTTTTTTTCACTAATGATTATTAGGGAAGTTTGAAATGGAATAATGTTAATAACGGACTACTGAAAGAATGGTAAATAAAATTAATGGGGGTTTTCCCCAGATTTTGTTTGGGTTTTGTTTGTCGTCTTTAATAAATTTATTACCTTCAATGCGGTTGTGTTTATGTTTTTCGAATGGGAAATCTGTCGGAATTTCCGCAGCAAGCCGTTGAGTTTGTAATTGAAAGTTTTTCTGTATAGTCTATAGGCCCTATCACAGAATCCGATACGAATGGTTCGAATCGTAAACTCAATGTTGTTGTTGGTATAAAACACTAACAACAACATTGAGTTTACGATTCGAACCATTCGTATAGGATTCTGTGATAGGGCCTTATAAAATTTTAAATTTTTAGTTGTTTTGGCAGATATTTCTTAAAACAAAACTATATTTTTCGTCCGTCTGTCCGTCTGTTCGTCTGTCCGTCTGTCCGTCTGTCCGTCTGTCCGTCTGTCCGTCTGTCCGTCTGTCCGTCTGTCCGTCTGTCCGTCCGTCTGTGGCGTGGATTGCGAGCGCACGGATTGAGCTAGAGACTTGAAATTTTACGCAGATTCGTTTTTCGTAAAATGCAAGACTAAGTTCGTTAATGGGCCATTAGGGGGGGGGGGGGGGGGGGTACAACTGTTCGCCGTTCACTTAAATCACCAGATTGACAATATGACGTATTTTGTGGACAACTTATCGTCAAAACACAAATTTTAACACCATTTTTACTTTCCTTTTCTATAGAGGGAAAGTATTGCATTCATGACGGTGACATAACCGAGAACATGCGCGGATAGAAGCTTTCTGATCAGTTCGAAATCCGGTTCAGACAAAATTAAGCATCTATCTGTCGGACTGTCCGTTGCAGGTATCCTAATTAACTCGCTAACAAGTTGAGCTAGAGACTTGAAATTATTTGTAAATAAATTTTACAAAAATTTGAGTTTTCTTTCAACTTTTGGAAAAGTAACGGTAGTTATAACAGGTACCTCCCATTCAACTTTTTGAAAAAATACCGTTTTTTGAAAATGTCTCGAAGCTTATATTTAATTTTTGTACGCTTTTGTTTGCCAAAAATTAAAATCAACGTTCGGTCTTAAAACTTCAGAATACGAATTTTGACAAACGAAAACTTGGTCTTAAATTTCAGAACTTCTATTTTAAGTTCAACTTTGCTTTGAAATTTATCGTACCGCTCTCTTCTCACACTGAAATTTATCATACCGCTAATATTTAGTTCTCTCTTACCAATGAAAAATTCCCATTTATCATTTTAAGCTCAATTTTCAGACCATTTGAACTTATGTGGGATAATACCTTAAAGGATTTTTTCTTTGGCGGAGGATTTTCAAAATTTTTGATTCTGTTTTTTAAACCAATTAAAAGCTCTTTGAAATTGAGGAAGAAAACTCGTAAGTCCAACAAAATCGCATTGAAAAAAGGTATGTATATATTTTCAGATAATTAGCAAGTCAGATTAAACTTGATAGAACTTTACAAATTCCACAGAAAATTAAAATACCAGACATTATTTCTAAAGAAGATTCTTTTAGTAGTTTTCCATCTTATTGAAGCTAGAAATTTTATCAAAAATTTAAAGCCAACCCTTTGAGAGAATAAAAATAATTACCTCTCATAAAAGTGTTCTTTGCGAAATAAGAATTTTGATCCTTTTAAAACTAGAAACTTTCACAAGAAAAAAAAATGCAAAAAATAAGGAACATAAGAAAGTTCTTTCTAGTATCTTTAAGTTCTGGACAATTTGTTCTGGGAAATGACAGTGTAATAGTTTATGGTCGGTTACCTTTAATGTCACGTTCAGATGTAATTTCATAATGTTTTTGTGGGGATTATAAAAAACGTGCCGAGAAAAAAAATAGTAAATTGCCCAAGTGGACGGGTGAGATATTTTGCAGAGTTGGTATAATTGCTAGAGATTACAAAGACATGGCTGGGAAAATTCTAAATGAGAAATGAAATGAAGTGAAACATGAAATGAGAAACTTTTCTTATTCCTTCTTGGGAAATAAAAGTTTTTAATAATTTTTCCAACGAATTCGTTACATACGGTTTCGACTGGCTCTGGAAGTTTCTTTTCCAAATGGAAGCTATCGATTTTATGCCCCAACAGAGCCTCCTTATCAGCGATATCCGAATCAGGATCATGATGTCGTCCAGATATTTTCCTGGCTAATGCCTGCGGTGAGAATTTCGATCGTATACTCTCGTGCACAGAGTCTTTGTCGGAGATGTCGTGTGAGCTATTTTTAGTACTTTTCAGATTATCCTTCAAGCTGGCCTGACTCGATTTTATGGATTTGTTTTCCTTACGTTTAAGACACGACGTTCCAGCGCCACTGCCACTCGCTGTCGTTGGCGATATTATGGTAATAATATTACCATCCTGACGACAGTTACTCACTCCCGAACCGTGACCTTCGCAATTATCACAGACACAAATTGTCGTTTGCTTGATGGACAATTTCCGTAGTTTCCGCATGTTGGAATTGTCCTTGATGTGACCGGACACCGACGGATGAATTTCATCGCGATCGGATAGATTGGTCGGCGATCGATCGTCAAACGAGCAATGCTTCTTTGTATGCGAGGATAGATAGTTTTCCGATCCGCCGACCAATTTATTATCCTTGGTCTGTTGCTGGTCGGTGTCCTTGTCCAATCGTTCCTTATCCAAACTGAAATATCGTTGCGATTCGAATTGTTGCTTCTTCGCGGCATCATTATTACTGTCACTCACACCACAACGTCCTGTGATCCTTGGCTTATTACCAGTTCGTACTATCAGATTGGTCTCCATAATATCACCCGATTTTTCCACACTCCGATTGACCTTGAGTTTCTTCATGCTGCTGAAATGGTCAACATCACTGCTCGAATTCCCGATACTTTCGCAACAGTCCAGACAGATATTCTCGCAGCTACTCGATTCGCACTGTGTTAATAAGTTATCCAATTTTCGGATTTCAGATAATTCAATACACGAATTTGTTCGTACATCGGATTCGGACATTTTTTCACGCTATTTGACATTTAATCGGAATTACATTCTTAATACGATTTACATATGATTACCAACTAACAGAATTTCCATATTAATTTATAATGGTTTTAAATTTTTTCTTCATTTTCGAAAACATTGCTTTTAATTCCCTTATTGAAATAACACTTTATCACCAAATGATTTTTCACATCCTAGAAGTTCGTTTCTTGTTGTCACATTTTTGAAAAACCATTTTATTTCCATTTTAAATACTGGTTTGCCAAAGTCCCCTCGAAACGGTTACCACGACAAATAATTCCATGAGTTTTGTTTTTTTACACTTTATCGATTTCCCAGTAAAAGTTTTTTTTTTCGTATTTTCCCACAACTTCACCGTCTGCTCTTCGTATAACATGAATTAACCGTGATTTGCGTGGATTTTTTTTTTAACAAAATTTCGTAAAATATTTTAGTACAGCCTCAAAGTTTATTCAACTGAATGCACGGCGGGAGATTCATACAAAAAAACGCGTAAGTCTAACAAAATCGCATTGAAAAAAAAATCACCCCCAATTCATTGTGACTATCCCGTTTCTTGTTTTATGCTTTTGCCTGATGGGGGTTTCTAGGGGGTGAATTTTCGGGGAGTATCTGATTTGCCACGCAAATCACAACTTAAACAGCAACACGATTCGTGAACGCACTTCGCGGCATTCAAACGATATTCCAAATGACCCGTAATTGTATTTTTTACAGGAATATGATTAATTTAACCATTAATTTTGTTAAATTCAAAACCTTCACAAAAAAGGGTAGGGATTCACAGAAATAAATTTCGTGCAGCCACAGATATCCATTAAATGTAACCGAACGTAGGAAATTCCATCTGGAGACCAAAGGAAAACTTATTGCACTGGAAAATATGCATGAACTATGAATATGTACAACACCCGCGGCTTTTTAAATTCATACCACATGGAAATGTAAATTTAACAAAACCTTGTTTTTTTTTGTATACTTTGTAATATCTCCAGGGGATTTATTTACATTCGAAAAAAATCGATGATTTTTTGAATTTATTGTAAAAAAAAAACTAATCGACAATGAACGGAAAATCGAATATAAATTTATATGCAAATTTACGGTACGAGAGGGCTAGAGACACGTTTATCAACAAAAGCTAGTAACTCATTTGAAATTTAACTCATTTGAAATGTTTTTTTTTTAGAAATATTTATTGTTATTATTTTTGGTATTATTCCACATAAAATTCATGTAGAAAAGCGAGCTCTCTCTACCCCCGTTCGATTCTTTTTGTTGGCCCGAGAATGAAAATCAGTATTTTCCATTCCCGCTGAGTTCCGATATCGTACTGACTTTATCGGTGGGAAATAACATAACAAAGCTACTGGTACGAGTGCAAATACATTGGCAAAAATCTAAGGGTGGACGATAGTCGAGCAATGGGGGTTGTAGATTTCATATTCAGTCGGTATTTTCCATAGGTAGCCCAAAATAGGTGGTTGAAATACATTCAACTGCAATCTGTCTTTCTTACAAGGCAAAAACACCAACACAGACACTAAAAAAACCAACCCCAAGTATTACTCAATTGTGGAAAGCTTACACTAACACACTTTCGATTAGAACAGCGACTGTTTTGAATTTTATTCCACAGGGTATTTGGTGTTATGTCCGATTTACAATCGACAAGGATGTTAAAAGTTGGCGCTCACCAAAGGTTTGAGATTATTGTAGAGATGCAGTGACGTAACTACGATTTCGAGTTTCCCAAGAAAACCATTGTGGGCTTCATTTTTATTAAAGAATCTTCTTTTGACGACCGATGTCAAATTAACACGTTGGCTACCAGCCAAAAAAACGCTTACTCCGCTAATATACACTGGGAAAAAATGCAAAAATCATTTCTGTACTTTGTGAGTCACCAGTGAACACAAGATTGATACAGACAAAAACGAACGAATCTAATAAAATATAACGGACAAAAAAAAACCCTTTGTACCGCACGAGCGACTGCACTCAACCATGGAACTTGAGAAACTGACGGTAATGACAATAGTGTGTGTACACCGGTGACTCACATGGTAGCCAACGTGTTAAAGGAAAACTTGTGACCCCCTTTCAAGGCCGAAAATTTAAATACACTTTTTAAGGGGCCGATCTTTTGAGGCCAAAATGGAAAATCAAATCTCGACAAAAACAATTCAAAAATACGCGCCGCAAGGACAAATGTTTAAACAGGATGCGGTACTAGGATTTAAATCAGCACTACACAGTTCCAAGCCCGAATAAGCTAATTTTTTTCTTCTTTCTCATGCAACAAAAAGAAAATGCAACTGCAATTGTGAAAATATCAATAACAGAAATGCGCCGCTGGCAATTTTTTTTGTGATGTATAGTCTCTCTGGATTAAAACTGACCGAATAATGCGACGATAGCGAATTTTTTTTACTTTAGTGATCGTTTTTTAGCGTTTAAAAAACAAAAAATTACCTTACCCACTTTTTATTTGCTCACCAGGCAAAAGTATTTATGACTAGTGGAAGCTAAATGGACCTTATGCTTTTAAAAGTTTTTAGAAAAATATTCCGAATGAGCCCCACATAAAGAATACTTTGCCAATAATTTTGAAATACAGAAGTTCCTTTTTCACTCCCAGCACACAAAATTTTACAAAGCGGATAAAAGAACCACTTTTCCGGTACACAAAAACTTGTAAATGACACATTAGTCGACTTCCCTGCTATGGGGCTGGTTTTGAAGCTTTTCTT
The DNA here is from genome assembly GCA_964034945.1 of Chrysopilus asiliformis. Classification (NCBI taxonomy): domain Eukaryota; kingdom Metazoa; phylum Arthropoda; class Insecta; order Diptera; family Rhagionidae; genus Chrysopilus; species Chrysopilus asiliformis. Next base: position 104,368,725 of record OZ035961.1, read on the forward strand.
TACGTTCTCATACACAGACAGCGTTTGTAACCTGAATAAATCCTATCTGTTGTTGTTGGTCGATGATGTGTGAGTTTTCTTCCACAGACTATTCGAATTAGTGTTCTACTAGAAAGCTGTTGCAAAGGTTTGCCATTCAAACCAAAGACAGATGATTTCGACTTATCCTACTAAACAAGGGGGGGGGGGGGGTTGATGGTTAAAACCGAGGCAACTAGTCGAAGTCGGCTCGCTCATATTGTGAGGGGCATCAAATGGCAGTACAAGAAAATGAGAATACCCCATCGAGAGCAATTGTGAAAACTTTACAACTGTAATAGAAGGCGAACAAGAACATAGTTTTCGGTACAGAAACGGTTGAAATATTAGTGATATGGCAGTTTGAGTAGCGATAACCAACCCCTAAAAATACCTTCGTTCCGGTTAGCCCCTCGACCGTTACATTCTGTTGTAGGTTCTTGGGAATTGTAGATTATTACAGAAGCGAGCATATTGTAAATGGGGGTGTACAAATACATGAGCACGTGACAAGAACTAAGGGTTGATTGTGTGATAGGTGCAAAATATTAGAGAAAAATGTTCGGTAAATGCGAAATGATAACCACAAGACAGCAGTGTGGTCAGACTAGATGGAAATTGTTTAGAATTTTTTACTATGTCAAATAATGCATTTTTCTTAAATTGACTCTTTTCAAATTTGTTTTTTTATATGCCTTATAGACGCTAAAAACATCAGTACAGGTGGTCGTGGTTAAGTAAAAATTGTATGGTTTCTAATAAAAATTTGAAGCCAATTTGAGAATTTAACGGTTATGAACGGCGCCTTTTTTTTAATCAGCCAAAAAAGGGTAATAGACATACACGTTATTGAACACTTTGTACGGTTCGCCATGGGCGAGTATGTCGCTGTATATTAATTAATTAAAAAATTCTGGACTAAATGTCTTTCAAAAAAAAAAAAAAAAAAAACTGGTAGTAATTAAATTTTCTGGATATTTTACACCCTTCAGAGGGCGCGTGGTTTTTTGTGACGTAAATATGCGCGTGGGATACGAAAAAAACGCAAACATTTTTTTAAAGCTACTTAGGAGAAATACGAACAAACTTTGTGTCTAAAAATTGTACATATAACAATTTTTTTTGCCATTTTGACAAATTAGGAATGTTAATTTCACAATTGTTTTATTGATTTAACATAACATCAATTGGAAGTTTATTTTTATTAAAACAATAATTTTTTTTTGAACAAAGAGTTCTTTCCAAAAATATTTGTTCCAATTGACATTTTTTTTGTGAATTTAACTAAAATTTGATTAATTTAACAACGATTTTATCGATATGACCAATTTTTTCGCTGAGTGTGGTTTTTGACATAAAGCCGCTGTTTATTTACGATTCTTTACTATTGTTTACGTAAACGATTATTGTTTACTGATTTTTTACGGGAAATTGTAAAAAAATTATTGTTTACGTGTAAATGCACAACATTTTGTTTACATAAATAAATTACATAAATGAATGTAAAATTTGTTGTTTTGTTTACGTGCCCGGTCCTGTAAAAATAACGCTTATTCCTCAAAAGTTGTAAGAAAAGTGGTGTCTGGATCTCTTTTCGAATTTCTAAAATGTGTACAAAATTCTTTAACCCGGCATGTCCGGATTCACACGATAAGTTTTTTGATTCATGTCACGGCCAAACGATGGCAAGAAGGGAGAGATGTGGGAAGGGCGAACCGTGAATGATTCGTGAATGTTTTCAAGAGGATTGCCGTGATTCATGAATCAAAAAACTTATTGTGTGAATCCGGACCATTCCAATAATATTTGAAATTTTTCATTTTGAAAATTTGATCTTAATTTGACAAAATTTGGGAGGATTTATTTTAAAATTAATATCCATTTGCTATTGTAAATAAAATATCGTGAAAAAAAATCTCAAAACAAAATTCTAATATAACCATTTGAGACCAATTTGATTCAATAATGCCAACTCTAATAAAATGCTTCATCAATCTCGGAAAATAATAGTCGGAAAATGTTATTTTCATGACCAGTGATTTTAGTCAAGAAAAAAAAAAACTTTTTCAAGCAATTTTCACCAACTTTCCTGTTAGACAATTCAATTACATCAAATAGCATGTTTTCTTAATCGAAGTGGTCGAACTGCTCGGGCATCGAACAAATATTTCAATTTTTCCAGCCTACTAGCAAGAATCAACAAGCGAGCTATTCATTAAATTTTCATTCACCAGCAACAGCCACGATTCGCCAACCCACATCATGCCCTAAACCACCCCCCATAGGGTTTACTACGAACGCAGTAACTTTGGTAACACCAATGGAAGTCAAAAACAAGTCCTTCGTCCCAGTTATCAACTGTAGTTCACTATGCTAGCAGTTTCTGTATAACAGGGCAAAAAACTGGGACAGATTTTCTATTTTCTGTAACGCAAAGAATGGGAAATAAGGACACTGTCGAGGAAAATCGAGAAATCGCTGGAAAAGTTGGCCATCGGAAAGGATTTCATGTTTCGTATTTTTGTTGATTTTATCCCTCCCAGCTTCGCATTTCCAGCAGGCGTTAAGGGAAAATGTCAAGTTGACTTTTTTTCGTCGCCGTTGTTTTTGTTGATTTTTTTGTCAAATTACACCGACGAATGCCAGCCTGACATTAACGAATCTTCACGCAAGAATTCAAAGGACATCGTCATGTATAAAAATCGGTGTGATTGTGTGTGGCGAAAATCGTCCATCGTCAATAGGTCAAATGATTCAAAATATCGACTAATTGCTGGAAAGCTCATATCCTCAGCAAAAATTAATAATTTAAGAGATTTTAGGGTCATAGAATTTTCCACAACTTGTTTTGACAAGGTTTTTGCAGTCTCTTCAACCGTTTTCGAGAATAACTTGACTGACATTTATCGGTTTCAAAAGGTTTAACTCGAAAACTATTGTACCGATTGAGCTGAAATTTTGAATCATGTCTTGTGCGGGAATGGGGCTCGGGGAAATAAAGAAAAATTTGTGGAAAATCAAGTATTTTAAAAGCTTTTATTTAGCTTGCCTTCGTATCTGTTTGTCTATCTGTCTGTTTGTCTGTCAGATTCAAATCTTGCAATACAATTTTGACCCACTTCCACTTATCCGATTGACTTACTTCCACTTAGTCCGATGGCTGACAATATTTTCTCCATTTTGTCCTTGTAACAATAAGGGAAGTTTCTGAAAAAATAACGTGATTATATTTTTATCAAATTTTTGAGGTCGCTGACTCCGGTTTCAACGTTAATAAGTCTGTAATGCCGTGTAATGCTTCTGGGTTTTTCAGAAGTCTGTAAGGATAACGGAAGACCCTGTAAGGATAACGTGATTATCCTTTTCCTCAAAATTTTCGAGAAAAATCTCTTCTGGGGGTTTTTTGTTATTGGCGAATCCGATTCTGACATTACGGAAGGTTCTGTTAGGATAATGTGGATATCCTTTTCATTTTGGATTTTTAGTCATACTAATCAATTACGAAATGACTAAAAAGGATAAAATAAAAAAAATTGAAATATTTTTATTTTAAAAACATAACAAAAGCTATAATTGCCAATCTGGCAATCATTGGAGACCCGTATGGTGATATTCGTATCAAAATTCGAACAGTTGTACCAAAATTCCACTTTGAAGTCAAACTTTCCAATAAGATTTTTTAAAATTTATTCCAATCAGATTTTGATGTATGGGAGTTTTATGTAAAATCATATCCTAAATAACTTTTGTTCTTGCACTTTTTTGATAAGATGCACCGTTTTTGAGATATTCACAAAAAACGTTTTCGTTCGTATGGGGGGTACCCCCCCTAATGGTCCATTTTTGCCCATTAACGAACTTAGCCTCACATTTTACGAAGAACGAATCTGCGCAAAATTTCAAGTCTCTAGCTCAATCCGTGCGCCCGCAATCCGCGCCACAGACGGACAGACAGACAGACAGACGGACGGACGGACGGACATGCTAAATTCAACTTTTTTCATCATTCTAAACACACTGGTGTAATTCATTTTTGTGTGCGATGACGAGATCTTGGCGTTACAAACGATAAGGCAAAGTTAATATACCCTTTGGTTTCACCATACGGGTATAAAAATGCACTAAAACGGGGAAAAAATAATTTTTTGGGCACTGCGCATCAAAAATAAGAGCGGGATAAAAGCATAAAAAACAAAATAAAATAAATATTTACCTTGCTTTTATGCCCAAAAAGTTATTTTTTCCTTTTAGTGCATATTTTTGAACAAAAAAAAATTGTTTTCATTTCACCAATGCGCAAAACCCCTCCACTCTTCCTCACACTACGAAAAAACCCCTGTTTAAACTCTTATTGACTGATTGGGGTGTGTTTTCAAAGACAATAAACTTCTTATATTTTTGGTTTTACTAATAATATCGCATGTTTACTGTTGAAATTGAAAATTAACTCTCGTTCAATTTCCATCGAGTTTACACCTTGTAACAACTGAAAACAGCAAACAACCGAGAAGCCTTTTACAATCTAGCAAGAAGGTGTCTTAAATCAAGAAACTTCTGAGACGATATCGTCAAGGTCGTTGAAATATTATTATTTATTGAGCTGGTAAATGGGTCGACGTATCCAACAATAATATTAGTAGGGTATGGGAAATTGTCGTTGTAGTGTTGGTTTGAAATGTATCCACTTTGCCACCTCAAATGATGTCACTTTGCTTAAAGAAATATTTTCTTTTGTGTCTTATTCGGCAGTCACGCGAATTTATTTCAATTTCCCGCACTCGATTGTCGTTTTCTAGGGGTTTTATTTCGGAAGGATTCGACTTACGAAAAACCCCTCGATCGTTGAGTGGAAAAACAAAATCCCCACATAATTTTTGGGGAAAGCTACTTACATAAAAGAACGAGGTGAGGGTGGCGATGAAGGATTTTCTTTTTTCGTTTAGCGTGTGAAAACAATGGATTTTGGGTAGTTTTCTATTTATTTGGTTAAAAGGGATTTCTTTCGTGATTTTTATGGTGCGGTGGTGGTACGATGAGAGATGATTTACGGGAAAACGCACCGGAGCGATGAAAATGGGGGGAAAATATACTCGTATGGCATTTTCCGCCATTGCAGAGAAAGAAAAACTGAAGTTGTAATGAAAGTCGACAAAGCGTATATAGAATAAGGAGCATACATCAAAACGAAATACTTGGCCTCATATTTTCAATTCAAAAATTGATTCTTTGCCAAAAGCTTCTCGAATCGAGAATAAGGTCTCGTATTTCTTTTTTGACGAAGTTTTATTTTCATGGTCGTTAAAAACTGATACTTTGTATGACATTATATTCGAAAATGTCCTTTTGGTAGTGGCATTTTAATGATTTTTCAAAAAGAACTATGAATTTTACTATGAAGTTCCATATGGGCTTTGGAGAATTCACATGAAAACCGGATTTAATTCATTCGAAAGACTGCACAAAAGCGTAAAGATAAAGTCACCGTGCTGCCGGAAAAGGATTTATTGTGGTTGCCAAAAGTGATTATATGAGATTAAGGAGATCAACCTAAGCCAAAATAGTGTTATAAATTTTTTAAAACACCTGCTTGGAGTGGCTGGTTACCTTTATTTGTGCTTTTATGGTTTCTCTGGTGACTAAACAATAGTCGAGCGAATTTCTCTACTCTGAACAGGACCATAAATTGCAGGTGGTCTTTCGTTCCTATTTTTGTCCTAACTCTTTATATCCCAAGTACGGAAGAAACTCATAAAACACCAGGTATTCTAGAACGTAGGGCAAAATATATGGATTTTCACCATTAGTTCTATGTTGTGCTGATGGGATGAAAATTTAGGTTCGAAATTTCTGACTTTATTATATGGGAAAAGTGTTTTATTATAGAATTAGGGGAATTAACATTTTTACAAAGTGCTAAATGGCTAGAAAGTAAGAGTTATGGACATTTTGAAAATCAAAATAACACTTGGTAATTGTTGCATGGCAACATGGTTGTTAGTTGTAAACATTAAGCTTTTCAGTATAGTCACTCTTTTTTATTAATTATGCTAGTCTGATAACTATTCATGCTGTTAATTGTTCACATAGGCTTACGAATGTGGCAACCCGAAGAGGATTTAAAACATAATGCTACATTTACACGAATGACAAATTTGTCATTTTTTTCTTGTCATTATGTTAATTCCCGTGTAAATGGCATAATTTTTGTAATTTTTTCTGTCAGAAAATGTCAATCTCTCATAAAAGAATGAACTTGTCCATTCTTTTATGCCAGATTGTCATTCGTGCAAACGCAATATTAGTTATGACAACTTTAGTATTCAACTTTTGTCATAACTAATATTGCGTTTGTACGAATGACAATCTGGCATAAAAGAATGGGCAAGTTCATTCTTTTATGAGAGATTGACATTTTCTGACAGAAAAAATTACAAAAATTATGCCATTTACACGGGAATTAACATAATGACAAGAAAAAAATGACAAATTTGTCATTCGTGTAAACGTAGCATAAGAAAAGCTACCAGGGGCCAATCCTCAAATCATACTAATATATAAAAAAGAGTTGGTGTATGTCTGTCTGTTCCTCTTTCACGCAAAAACGGATTGACCGATTGACTTGAAATTTGGCATGAGTGTCTGTGGTAGTTCTGGTTCCAACATAGGCATACGGAAAAGTTGCGCGAGGGGTGGGGGGAGTAAGGGGAGGGGGTAAAGTCATCTCGAAACTTAGTTTTCCCTCTATGTTACTCTTTCGCGGGGAAACTACTGAACCGATTGGCCTGAAATTTGGCATAGATGTTCGTCGGGGGTCCAGCCCCAACATAGACCCATTAAAAAGTAGTAGCCCGAGAGGTGGGAGAGTAAAAGGAGGGGGTAAAGTGATCTCGAAACTTAGCTCTTCCTCTATGTTACCCTTAGACCAAAAAAAAAAAATGAAAAAACTTAACCCGGCAACGACGGGTATGCAAGCTAGTACTCTATATCACAGAATGTTTATTAAAAAATCCATTTGTATAGAAGAGGGGGAAAGGAGAGGCTCGACTGGATTTTGATGTATGGAACGGTTATATAAATATATATTGTAAACAGGTTTTGCCTTTATAAACTTTTCCATACAGTTGGGAGGGGGGTGGTGGGGGAAGGTGTGGTAGATCTGGATGTATAGATAAGTTATGCAAAATCATATTCTAAACACATTTCATCTTTATAAATTTTTCGATACCATGCACAGTTTTCGGGTAAACAGGAAAAAAGCATTCCATTTGTATGAGAGAGGGGGAAGCAGTAGTCCGAATGGATTTTGATGTATGGATAAGTTATGTAAAATTTTATGAATTTCAAATTTTTGTCTGAAAAATTGGAATTTTGGAATTTCCAATTAAATTCTTGTGGAAAAGCTTCCAGATTTTCTTAAATATTTGAAACTTCAATCGTTTTGCGACAAACTAGGCGGTATCTGTACAGCGATTTTTGTGCAAAAGGTGATAATTTTCCCGTGATCTTTCCCGTGATAAATGAAATGGGAAGTTTTTCAAATTTCAATTCAGAAAATCACAAGACTGGGAAATTTTATCTCGAAAAAAAAAAAAAAAAAATGGTAATGGCAACCCGGTTGCCCTGACAGTTGTCAATTTAATGTGGCTTCATTTTCAGTTTGTCGAAGGTTTCGGTCGTTTTTACGGCTTATATTTACCAAAATGGTTTTTTTACAGATGAAGTTTTGATTTTATTTTATAACGATGGAGGAGACACATCTAATATGACAGGAATTCGCGTATTACAAATTTCAACACACAAAACAAAACTCAGTCACCCTCGAAAAATCTCGGTGCGTCAGTGACAGTTCAAAGTGAAGAGCACAGCTAGTGTGACCATATACAAATTTTGAGGGAAATTTCCAGTCGACTTTGTAGCGTGTCCTTTACTGAGGGGCAACACAACAAATGAGTTGGGGCGTGCTTTGCATCGATGACCGATGAATGCCCCAACCCTGTCCGCTTTCCTGTTGGATATAGCACGGTGTTACTGAGCCTGGCTCATTGCTCGCCGGATGGGTCTGGTTTCTTTCCAACAGTCATGGCGGAGGACACCTACGGAATTCTTCGTGCTATTTACGTTACATAAGGGTTTCACTCTTCTAATCTACTTACACGCGCCACTCACCGTCAATCCGACGGCCACTTTTCCCGCGATCGTGCTGTTCGGACACATTGAGGTTTTCCTGCCATCTCCGCCCTTCCCCTAAGGCTTTACACTTAGTGATTCATAACACTTAGAAAATCAGACTCTAACGAATGATGATAACACTGCATTTAATTGGTCAAATTCAAAGATCTCAATTATAACTATTCTTTTAATTGCGCTCATATATGGTTTTATTTAACAAGTACTTGTGGGGTAAATTTTAAATTTTGTAGATCTAATATAAAATTTATGATTAACACTATTTGAATATTACACTTAAGACATAATATTAAATAAATATGATATAATATAATAGGGCTAATGAAATTTAAACACGACAAAAATATAAGACTAAGTTACGAGTTCCATACGGTTAAATAATACTCGGCTTGAGTTTTACTAATAAATTTGCCTCTTTTCGATCGAATTCGAATAATGCACACAATATTCTTTATAGCAAAATAAATAAGAAAACTTACTTGCTTCTTTACTCTTTTTTTTCCTATTTTTGTTTAAGATCTTACACGCTCTCCTATAGTGAGAAATCTCGTCTTCTGCTCCTGTCGGCGGCTGTGCACAGTCCTCGACGAAACAGCTAGACCTCTCTTGATGGCTAAAAAACTTGTATAAAAAGAATATTATGCATACGTTCGAACTGAATACAACAAGGATTTATCGGAACGATTACTTTCCTGCTCGAGGATGAACGATAAAGCTTTTCTTTAACCCTTTACAACAAGAAAAAAAACTAATATTTAAGAGGTCCTTCTAGTTCCCTATCTTTCTTGTATCTTTCTTGTTCTCGGAGTTTCCTTTAATTTTCGGCTTGTACCGCGCGCTATCAGTTACAAAAAAATCTCTCCTTGTTCTGCTAGGCGGAGTCAATTCCAAAAATCTGGAGTCTTAGTCCTCTTGCAGTTGAAGATTTTCTATCCAAAAAAATCCACAATCCGATTAGAAATCCAATTTAAGGAATTTGCCCGAGAGAATCAGCTTGGACTTCAGATAGGCTGTTTGAAGTCGTTTCTCAATAAAAAATTGGGCAAGAAGTCCAAATGAAATCAAAAGTAACCGCTGCTGGCCGATGTGGATAAAAACCACGCCAGTTTTCTACGAGTTTCTAGCTATCCTTTTTAAATAAAAATGTTAAATTTAGACATCCTATTTTCGTGAGATTATGGTGTAGCTTACCTGAGTATCGCCAAGCAGCGGCTAAACATAAATATAGCGTAGATCGACACTATATTTAAGGGTCGATTTACATAAAATTTCTCGCTGTAAATAACTCAACTGACCTCTTTGACTGGCTAATGGTAAATGGGTCAAGCGCAGTAATTGTATTCACCGCTTCGTAATCTGGCTCTTTTTCAATAGCTTTTGTCGAAATCCCGTTTGCCCTTAACATTACCGAGCTCAGTGGATACATTGAAACCGATTTATTTAAAGGAATTTTGTTCCTTTTGTTGAACGAAAGAATGGTCCAGAGTTGAACTTTGGTTCATTGTTTGTAACATTTTATCCGGGATGATATTCGGAATTGATATAAAAGAAATAACTTAAGGCCCTCATACACTGTCACACAACCAGTGTTGGGGTTATCTAGATAATAATTATCTAGATAATCATCTAGATAAAAAAAAATGTTATCTTTATCTTATCTAGATAACACCCCAAAAAAGTTATCTTTATCTTATCTAGATAAAGGAAAATCCCATTTATCTAGAGATAATCGTTACCACCGAAAATCAAAAAATTAAATCTGAAAAAATGCTGAAACGAAATTGTTTTCTGCATACTTTTGAAAACCTAAAAAAATTTTTTAGGAACAGTTTTATACTTGGCAACAATTTTTGTTTACGGACAAGGAAGCGAAGTGTCACTCTTTCCCTCGCCTCTCTTCTCTTGTCCATAAAAAAAAAGTTCTGCCAGTAACTGTTGCCAAGTGTAAACCGGGCTATGAACGAAATAAAAAATCATAACGTTATAAATTTCCTTACGTAGCAAAATTAAACTTATATTTCGTGACGTTATTTCGTTTTGTATCGATAAAAAACTTAATTTCGTTACGTTATAATGTTATTATTCCGTTACACATTGTATTGAAACTGAAAACAAAAAAACGCACTGTAATAATAGTTTATCACAAAGTAATTCAGTTCAGTTTCCATAAAAATAAATTGTATAACAAATAATAAAACTCAGCAAAAAGAAAATACAAATAAAAACGGAAAAAAATGTGATTATTAAGTTAAAAAATCAATAAAAAATACAAAAGACAAAAAATCACACAAAAGTTTTGTTCATTAAAAAAACTGTCTCCACAAAAGCGTGATTTTGATATCAAAGATATAGAATTTTTTTTATAGAATTTCGCTCTACTTCTGGAGTTACTAAAAAGAAAATCTTTTCGCTACCAAAAAACTTGCTTAGAAGATTTCCATTTTTGTATCTCCAGAAATAGAGTGAATCTGGCCAAAACAAAATCCGATTTAGAATCAAAATACGATTAAAAACACTACTCCAATATTTTTGATTATATTTTATGTCTGTGGGGTTATACTTGATGAACTTTTGTGGGAAATTTCACAAAAAATAATACTGAACAAAACAAGGAAATACTAATAAACAACGAAAAAACGTAATATTTTTTCGTTTTTCGTTATGGTAACGGAATTGAATTTCTATAACGTTCATTATAACGTAATTTTGATGAAAAAGCCCGAAAATCATTTCGTTATTTCGTTACGTTACGATAACGTTTCTTATCCGTTTTCTTTTATTATTATTTCATTTCTTATTATATTTAAATTGGAAATCAAGAAAAGCAAAAAATTTTGTGCTATTTTTTTAGTACGTAATTTTGAATTTTGTGCAATGTCAAAATAAATATTTATCTAAAAATTATCTAGATAATTTGGCTTTTTATCTTATCTTATCTATTATCTTTCATATTTTCATTATCTATTATCTTATCTAGATAAACATTACGAGCATTTATCTTTATCTTTATCTAGATAAAAAAATAATTATCTGGCCCCAACACTGCACACAACAGCACAAAAGTGATCATAAATACCTGTTATTTGGGATCGATTTTGAAAAAAGTGACAGGTAACTTCTTTGGAGACACTGTATTAGGAATAATAAGGAGCGACTATCCTGAATACTTTATTTCCGAACATTAATAATTCTCCTAAAGCTGTAAACTTATCCGTGTTCATAAAAACATGTAAAGTTTGGTGAAACCCGCTAACGGAGAGACCATCAGTACTAAACGTGGGGCTCGTCCACGCCGAGATAAGTCTCATGTTCTAGTCGGGCTTTACTACTAGCAAAAAAAAACTGATAAAGTTTGGCCGAAGTGTGGACTTTATTCAGACAGAACTACCTTTTCAAATCTTTGCCGTGATATGTGCCTATCAATTTTCCTGTCATATCAGTGACCTCAAACATATTCTTCGCTACTTTTCGAAGGATTCGGGACTGTAGATACTTTTTAGCTAATTTGGCGTTGTATCCTTCTGTCGCCTTACTGAGCGTAAAATTTTTACGGTAGACTATTTGTCCCGGTTGGTAATTTACCTCTCGGGTTCGCAAATTATAAACTCTTGCACTTTTTTCATATGCCTCACTAAGTTTTTCTTTCACTATATCCCTGTTTACCTGTTGTAAGGTTGTTTTGGGTACGGTGTGTATGTCCCCATCTGATAGACACCCTAATTTTCTCAGCAACTTAAATTCCGCCGCGTGATTTACCATATTCATCCCAAAGACCGTCTCGTAAGGCGATCTGGAAATCGCTTGGTGGTTAGAGCTTCGAAAAGAACTGGCGATAGCTCCTAAATGAGTATCCCATTTTCGATGACTATCCTTGATATAAGATCGTATCGCCGCTAAAACAGAAGAATTGACCCTCTCCGCCGCGTTCGATTGAGGTGAATAGAGGGCAGTTCTTGTATGATCTACTCCGTACCTTGTCATTAGTTGATTAAACTCCTTTGATATAAACTGCCTACCGTTATCGGTATGCAATTTTTCTGGTACTCCAAATACGTGAAAAATATCATTTTCCAAATAGTTAATTATTCCTGGTGTAGTGGCCTTCGGTAATGGTTTCAGAAATGGGAATTTGGAAAATTGATCCAAAACAACTAAGACGACCGTGTTCCCCTTCGAGGACCTGGGATATGGCCCGAGGATGTCAACGTATAATTTCTGGAATGGACGATCGGGCACTTCAATTTTTCCCATAGGTGGTTTCGATATCTGATTTGTACCCTTCGATTCCCGACACGTCGCACAATCATTTACGAACTTTCGGACATTAGCAGCTATGTTTGGCCAAAAATATTTCTGCTTGATGCGGGCCACCGTTTTCCATATGCCTGAATGTGCCGCTTGTGGTGGATTATGAGCCATCAAGATCACAGAGTTCGTCAATCCAGGTGGAACCCACAGCCTCCAAGATAAAGCTTCTTGTACCGGACAGCCAGAATTAAATTCTATCCGTTTATACACATGTCCATCAGAAACATGAAGGTCCGGTAGTTGATCTTTATTCGACTCGATAGTGGAAATAAGATCTAGATATTCTTTAGATCTAAATTCTTGCGAATCTAAGTCTATTTCCAGCCTAACTTCAGGTCCTAATTCTATGCTGTCCACATAAATACGAGATAAGGCGTCCGGTACTACGTTCTGGCTGCCTTTCCTATGCTCTATCTTGAAGTCATAGGCTTGGAGCTTTAGACTCCACCGTGCCAAACGTCCGCTTAAATCTTTTTGGCTCATAAGCCACCTCAGGCTGGCATGATCTGTTAGAATTGTAAAGGGCAGTCCCTCTACATATGGTCTAAATTTTTTTAGACATACTATAGCTGCGAGACATTCTAGTTCCGTAACTGTATAATTCTTTTGAGCTGTATTCAGTTTTTGAGAAACAAAAGCGATAGGATTTTCATTTCCTTCATCATCTGTCTGAAACAGCACTCCACCAACCCCTACTTTGGATGCGTCGCATTGGATAGTGAAAGGTTTTTTAAAATTTGGGTGTCCAAGGACTGGGGCTGAAGTTAGAGCTCTTTTCAATATTTCGAAAGAAATTCTAGCCTCGTCCGTAAAAATGAATTTCTTGGTTTTTTTGAGAGTGTCTGAAATAGGACCCGTTATGGTGGAGTAGTCTTTTATAAATCGGCGGTACCATCCGCACATACCTAGGAATCTCCGCGTTTGTTTAGCCGTGGTGGGTACTGGGAAATTTCTAATTGCTTCGACCTTAGCCGGATCTGTCTTTAAACATCCGTTTCCAATTATATATCCAAGGTACCGAAGTTCTTTACAAGCAAATTTCGATTTTTGTAGGTTCACTGTAAGACCTGCCTCTTTTAAGAGCTTCGCTACTTCGTATAAAAGTTCTAGCATAAGTTCAAAAGTCGACGCAACTATCAGTAGATCATCGAGATATACAAAGACCCATCGACGAAGTTTGGCCGGAATGACTTTGTCCATAAGTCGACATAGACGTTGCGCTGAATTTGACAACCCGAAAGGCATCACCTTAAATTGATATAATGGCCGTCCCGGTACGGTAAACGCGGTCATTTCCCGGGATCTTTCCTCTAGAGGGATCTGCCAAAACGCGTCTTTCAGATCCACACTACAAATGTAGTGTGTATCTTCCAGACGGCTCAGCAGTCCCTCTACGTGGTGGGACGGGTACGCGTCCGGCTTAGTCACAGCGTTAAGACGTCGAGAGTCCAAGCAAAGGCGGTTCTTGCCCGGTTTGCGGACAAGTACTACGGGCGAGCTCCATGCGCTGTTGCTCTCTTCTATCACATTAAGCCGGAGCATACGGTCTATTTCATCGTGCATTAGTTTCTCAATCACCGGAGACACCGGGTAATGCCTCTGCTTAATCGGTGTGGCGTCGCCTACCTCGATAATATGCTCTTCTAAGTGCGTTTTACCCAAACCGTGAGTGTCATAAGACGGAAAACTCTCAATAGCTGTCTGAAGCTGAATACGCTGCTCAGAAGTCAAAGTATGAACATTGGACTCAGTATCATCTTTGAATTCTGTGGAAATCTCTGAAATTACACTGGGAGCTATTTGGAATGCTTTCCAGAAATTCACTCCAAGGTATAGGGACTGTGTCAGGTTTGGGACAACATACAATAAGATGTCATGTGTGGTATTTTGATACTTAATCGGCACGGTAATTTTCCCCACTATTCGGTGCCCCTGGCCATCAGCAGTTTTAACCGTAGATGTGAATCTATGGAAAACCATTCCGAGATCCTCTAAAACTTTCGTTCCCTCTCTACCTAGACAGCTAATTGAGGCTCCACTATCGAGTAAACCTTTAAAATTCTTGCCTTCGATCTCCACTAGCGCGTAGGGTCTATCATCTAACTCGATAGCTAATTGGGTGGCTGCGATACTGTTGAAAACTTGCCTTTTAAAACTAAATTTATTCCTGACATTTCTAATTTTGTAATTGTCCGGTTTTGCATCTTCTCTAAAAATTCTAGCTCTGGCCATTTCATATTCCTTTTCTCGTTGTTGTAGGCTTCTTAATTCCCTAGGAAGGTGATTAAATTTTTCTTCTTTGATAGGTGGTTCCCTTTTTAATATTCTGTGACGGACTGACGACATATCATGTTCTACGGACGACGGTTGATCGGACAGGTTTAGAATGACTCGGGGGTTGTTTGTTGTTGGGAGCGAGACTCCCCCGCTTTGGACTCGTTCCTCTGGGAGTTTCCCTGAAAACAATTTGAGCAGACAACGGTAAACATACCCTTCTTTCCACATCGAACGCAGTAGCGTTCACGAGGTGGCGCAGAACAATCTCGGGAAAGATGGCCTAATTTGTCACAGTTCCAGCACTTTATTTGTGACATTTGAACTGCTGCTACTTCTTCGATCAAAGTCGGATCTATCTTGTTCCCTTCTTCCGGTAAGATGTTTACTTCGTTAACAGTATTATTCTTAGACGCTGAAAAACGATTTGGATAACTTGTCCCTAGTCTTCGGCGCAAAAATTGCTCTGCTCGCCGTCCTACATCGCGTAAGGCCTCTAATTCTACAACTGGTTGAGAGAAAATTAACATGCCTAATCTTTCGCTAACATTCTGCTTCATCATATCTATTAAGTCTTTTTCAGGTATTCTGTTCTGTAATCTAGACCAATCTTTAATCGTCTTATTGTAATACTCTTCAAACGACTCACTCACACCTTGTCGGCGATCGATGATTATCCGCAAGATGTCATAATCTGTTTGGAGAGTTTTGTACTGTTTCAATAAAGCGTTTCGGAGCTCTGTCCAATTTGTATTCGGAAATTTCTTCAAATAATCCCAAAACCAGTCTTCTGCTGCTCCCGTAACCAGGATGTGAAAACTACCAACAATTTGTTCATCTGAGTAGCCGTAAGCATTTTTCAATTTCTGAACTCTGAAGACAAAGTCCTCGACTGAAAGGTGCTGAGCTATTCCATTAAACTTAAATCCCCATCTTTCTAATTTAATTTCTTTCTTGTTAGGTTGAAATTGAGAACGCGGGTGAGATGATGTTGGGATGGAAGGTCTAGAGTTACTCTGGTTATCGCCGTTGTTCGGGCTAATTGAGGAAGCGCGAGGCGTTGAAGGTTGACCAACATTCAAATTGAACGCTTGAAACTCGGCAATCAATCCTGCTTGTGATGGCAAAGGATTTCCCTGATTGCTCTGATTCTGTGTTTCTTCGCGTGCCATCCTCGTATAAAGACTTAGATTTTCAGAGGTATTATTTACCGCTTGTATTTTGTTGTTTTCCGCCTTTAATCGGGAATTTTCTTCGAGCAAATAATTTATACACTCTAACACTTCTGGGTTTCTGCTCGGGCCGGGAGTAGGCTCTTTACTCAAGTCTACGTTCTGTCTTTCCTGGGGCAATCTAGCATTAAACTCTTCTGAAACTATTTGTCGGATCACCTGTGCCATGTCTTGGGTCGCTTGCCTTAACATTCCGGCTTGCGCAGCACCAATTGCGGCATCGATTATCTGTCTAATTTCCTGTCGAGACATTTGATTATCTTCCGCATAATTATATGCAAATAGACCAGACAACGAGGATTCTCGTACTGTCCCTAGACCCAAAGAACCGATATTGGCCCATCCCGCTGAGGGATCATTATTTAAGGTCGTATTTTGTCCGCTTATCGATTCCCTAACTTCCGGAGGCAACGAACTAGCACCTTCTTGTGACGCTTGGAAGTGCCCAATTTCAGATCGATTTTTTGTTTGTGGGCTAACTTGGCTGTTACCACCAGTATTTGTCTGTGACTCAGATTCTGCTGACATTTCAGGTGGTATGTCAGGGGTCCGCAAGATTCTGTTTGAAGATCTAAAGATACCTGGGTAATTATGGGGCTTTCTAGGTCTTAGTTCTCTGTCAGAACTATCGATCACTGGGATCTTCGAAAAATCTTTTGGTACTGCACCTCTTCCTGGCATTTGAATAATTTACAGAAAAACTATCACCTAATCAATTTATTTTAGTCCTACTAATACTCTCATGTGAGTCTTATAACTAATGCAAATAAAAAAAATTCAACTATGAATATTTTCTCAAAAAAAAACTAACAAAAATATCTAAATCGGTTATTCACAAATATCATAACATAATTAGGGTCAGGGGTTTGACAACTAGAAACCTCAACGTGACTATGATGTAGATTAAAAATTACTAAGAGTTTCAGGGAGATATATGTCGGCTCTAAAAAAAATAATAAATCTGGCAAATACTACTTCACTTTGAACATCACGCCACGAATTCCAATCATTTAGCATGGCTTCAAAGAAATTTTGAGTACTATGGTTAATCTGTACTTCTTAGATGTTTAATTCCCTCATAAGTCGTACACATTACCAGATGTAATTTGAGTTAGGTCACAACAATCAATATCCGGATGTCTCCAAATATGAGCTTGTTCCAAAATATCAAATCACCAAACAAAATACGACAAAGTTCTTTTCTCGACAACGGTAATCGACTCTCTCACGTCAATTAAACCGGCTCGCTTCAATGAACTGTACGTAGATATAATTTATAAACCGTTAGAATGTGAAAATTGGTTGAAACTGACTACAACTAATCCGAGTGTCCTCAGGTTAGGCTAGCTGTGACCACTTCTTTTCTATTCCACGGATGTATCAAATAAGCTACAAGTTATTATGCAAAACCTGAATTACCTAAAGAAATGAAGTTTACTTTACAACCAGAGAAACAAAAAAAATGAAAAGAAAACTGAAGCGTATCAAAAAAAAATATAAACATCGACGGGTGTCCTTAATCATGCAGTGATAACACGAATGTCATCATCCTACGTTGGGCGCCAATCTGTAGCGTGTCCTTTACTGAGGGGCAACACAACAAATGAGTTGGGGCGTGCTTTGCATCGATGACCGATGAATGCCCCAACCCTGTCCGCTTTCCTGTTGGATATAGCACGGTGTTACTGAGCCTGGCTCATTGCTCGCCGGATGGGTCTGGTTTCTTTCCAACAGTCATGGCGGAGGACACCTACGGAATTCTTCGTGCTATTTACGTTACATAAGGGTTTCACTCTTCTAATCTACTTACACGCGCCACTCACCGTCAATCCGACGGCCACTTTTCCCGCGATCGTGCTGTTCGGACACATTGAGGTTTTCCTGCCATCTCCGCCCTTCCCCTAAGGCTTTACACTTAGTGATTCATAACACTTAGAAAATCAGACTCTAACGAATGATGATAACACTGCATTTAATTGGTCAAATTCAAAGATCTCAATTATAACTATTCTTTTAATTGCGCTCATATATGGTTTTATTTAACAAGTACTTGTGGGGTAAATTTTAAATTTTGTAGATCTAATATAAAATTTATGATTAACACTATTTGAATATTACACTTAAGACATAATATTAAATAAATATGATATAATATAATAGGGCTAATGAAATTTAAACACGACAAAAATATAAGACTAAGTTACGAGTTCCATACGGTTAAATAATACTCGGCTTGAGTTTTACTAATAAATTTGCCTCTTTTCGATCGAATTCGAATAATGCACACAATATTCTTTATAGCAAAATAAATAAGAAAACTTACTTGCTTCTTTACTCTTTTTTTTCCTATTTTTGTTTAAGATCTTACACGCTCTCCTATAGTGAGAAATCTCGTCTTCTGCTCCTGTCGGCGGCTGTGCACAGTCCTCGACGAAACAGCTAGACCTCTCTTGATGGCTAAAAAACTTGTATAAAAAGAATATTATGCATACGTTCGAACTGAATACAACAAGGATTTATCGGAACGATTACTTTCCTGCTCGAGGATGAACGATAAAGCTTTTCTTTAACCCTTTACAACAAGAAAAAAAACTAATATTTAAGAGGTCCTTCTAGTTCCCTATCTTTCTTGTATCTTTCTTGTTCTCGGAGTTTCCTTTAATTTTCGGCTTGTACCGCGCGCTATCAGTTACAAAAAAATCTCTCCTTGTTCTGCTAGGCGGAGTCAATTCCAAAAATCTGGAGTCTTAGTCCTCTTGCAGTTGAAGATTTTCTATCCAAAAAAATCCACAATCCGATTAGAAATCCAATTTAAGGAATTTGCCCGAGAGAATCAGCTTGGACTTCAGATAGGCTGTTTGAAGTCGTTTCTCAATAAAAAATTGGGCAAGAAGTCCAAATGAAATCAAAAGTAACCGCTGCTGGCCGATGTGGATAAAAACCACGCCAGTTTTCTACGAGTTTCTAGCTATCCTTTTTAAATAAAAATGTTAAATTTAGACATCCTATTTTCGTGAGATTATGGTGTAGCTTACCTGAGTATCGCCAAGCAGCGGCTAAACATAAATATAGCGTAGATCGACACTATATTTAAGGGTCGATTTACATAAAATTTCTCGCTGTAAATAACTCAACTGACCTCTTTGACTGGCTAATGGTAAATGGGTCAAGCGCAGTAATTGTATTCACCGCTTCGTAATCTGGCTCTTTTTCAATAGCTTTTGTCGAAATCCCGTTTGCCCTTAACATTACCGAGCTCAGTGGATACATTGAAACCGATTTATTTAAAGGAATTTTGTTCCTTTTGTTGAACGAAAGAATGGTCCAGAGTTGAACTTTGGTTCATTGTTTGTAACATTTTATCCGGGATGATATTCGGAATTGATATAAAAGAAATAACTTAAGGCCCTCATACACTGTCACACAACAACTTTCCAATAAAATCTCACCAATACAGGTGCATGCAAACAAGCATACATTGACAGGAATTTGTGTCTTTATTGTTATCACGGCTTTTATCACTTATCACCTTTTGCACAAAAATCGCTGTACTGATTGTGTAGAATTGTTTTTTGTGTAATAACAGTGATTTTTTAAGTGAAACTTCGCACTATTTCGATTTAGATTTAGATATTTGATTTTTCGCGCTCTTCCGTATGCTCGATCAATTTGTTTTTAAATCTTGTTGCTTGGAAAAGGAAGTTCAGACCCTTCCGAAATTTATGACATAAAAACTATAGTTACTATAATAGTTACGAAGTTTTAAAATAGTTATGAAGTTCTGCAAAGTTCTTAAAATGTCCCTACAAGAACCAGAAGGATGGGTTTCGTAACTGAAAACTCTTCAAACATACATACAGCACCAAATATCAGTGCTTTTCCCTAAAAATACAGAAATGCGCATACAATTCAACACAACTTCCAATTTGACAAAATTGTATAATTGGAATCAGGATATAAAATAAGGAAAACGAAGGACATGTTTGATAATTTTCAAATCCCTAATCGTCTTTGAAGAAAAACTAATGGGAAATTAAATTAAAAAACCAGGCAAAGGAAATCAGAAATCTCTACCAGGGGAATGTCAATTTAAACTTTCTACAGAATGCACTTCCATTCACAAAGTTTGCCAAAAATGTTCATATCAGAAGATTTTCCTCCTTTGTTCGATTTGATCCTTGAATCCCTTTTCTATGTTGTTTTCACTTTATTCAAAATATAGTTTTCGTATATTCAAGACTCTATCAAGTGTGTTTGTAAGTATTGTAGTAATTGCGAGTTAATAGACACTTAGATTAGATTTTAACCAAAAGGACTTTCTGTCCTTCTGCTTGATTTAAAAGTGATTATTATGGTAATTACCTTCGATAGGAGAAGAGCTTTTAAACAGCCAACAAACACAATCAGACAGGAAAATATTTTTATGACAAACGCAATAAAGGACTTTATTTTCCGTGTAACGTTTATGAAGCGTACATGAACAACGTCGAAGGATTCGAAGGATTCTCATGTTTTGATATGATATTTCGGTGACAGTGGCTGTTATTTCGGCAGAATGACAGTCCAATTTTGTTAATTGTTGGCATGTTATGCTTCTCTACGTTTACATGGAAAGTCATAGTCCCGGTCACAATGATTTCGTGCTTTTTCATGACCCACATGACCAACACACAGATAAAACAAGAAGCTAGGAGATCGTAGAAGTCGTAGTCCTATTTATATTCATGATCCTTGGATATATGTACGGAAAGTTGCTGATCACGTTACATTGATTCGGTGTAAATGGTTGGAATATATGTCTTATTATTTCGTTTGATTGTCTCAAGGACATTCGTGTTTATTACAGTCGACATTTGCTCTGCTTAGAGTTGTGTCGGACTGGATAGAATATCAACGAAAACACACCCACATGCCGTGCCATATTTTTCGACATAATTCCATATGCTGTCCAATCGATAATGAGATACGGCGAAGGACTTTAAGAAGGACTAAATCGAATCAACGAATCCGAAACCAAATCGATGGAAGTCATTATAAACCAATCGGATATTATTGCATTCGATTTTATTCGACATTCTCTGAAAATGAGATAATTAACATTGATAGCACTTGGAAATTATATGAGACACATAAGGACCCTGTCATATGAATTTCGGTTCGGCCACCATGAACCCAAAAATGTGAATGGCGAAAAAAATGCTTGAGGAACTTACTAAAATTCATACACTCCTGCGTGTAGAATAGTCAAAACTGGGTCAAGGTGAAATGTAGAATTTTTTAGAAACCCGGCGACGTGAAAAGTGTTTTTTTTTCTTTGAAATTGCAGCCAATTGATAGAATTATGAATATCTACGATTGGATGAAAGATTTAACTTGAATGCAAGTATTATACATCAGGAACGTTGTTTTATATGCACACAAATAAATCCTTGATATTGGGTTGGGGAAAAAGTATCGGGCCTTTTTTAAGCAAACAGTTTTTTGTAGACTCAAGTTATTTTCATTAAACAAAAAATATATTTTCCGGCCACCTTCTGCCATTTTTGTGGTGGAACCATTATTCCATAGCTGTAGAACTCCCGAGGATTCTGATGGAAAACTGAACCAAAAAATGGTCACATGCCTCTTTTGAAGCACACTTTGCACCATCAAGGGAGTGTTACGGATACCAAGACAAACGGTTCGACGGTGCACGCTCAGGACTATTCAGTGGATGCATCAAAACTTTCCAACAAAACTCTTTCAATTTTTAGTGAGTCATCATAAGTGCACTCAGAAAAATGTCCAGGTCAACTTTTTGTCAGGTTAACTCTGACCTTACAGAGGTGTCTGTAAGCCAGCTAGCGGTCAGAGTTAACCTATCTAAGGTCAACTCGTGCAGCTCCCAATGCCCTACTTCACCTGCTGGTGGCTTAATTTCAGAATTTCTCCGACCACAGGTCAACTCAGTTTTACTTGCCCACATGCAGGCGAACGCGCGCCTGCCCGAGGCCAATTACGCCGTATGTAGGTCGTCGAGTTAGCCTCCATTTTTCTGAGTGTGTGTGTGGTCTGGCATTGTCGTGGTGGAATACAACACCTTTCCTGTTGAACATTTTTTTCCGTTTTTCCTCAATGTGACACCCAAACGACCAATTGTTTCGATAATAGGACGACCAGAGCGTTGTGCATCTTTGGCATAAAAATTTCTCATTCGAAAGCGGCTAATTATGGTCTCTTGACCATAAATAAAATTACAAAATTTTTCAGCGACTTAATAACTTTTTCTACACTGCACAAATTTCAATGAAAATTTTTTCTGATTAGTATTGTATTTATCAACTGTCAAACCGTACAGCATTGCCAGAGTGCAACCAATAGTTCTATAGTTATGGTTCATCAGAGCCATCTGCTGAGAAAAAGGGCCGGTACTTTTTCTCCAACCTAATATATCGCATGTATGTATGTAGCTTGAATTGATTTTCGATCGAATTCGAGAAGAAGCTTAGGTGGATTCTTATGCCCAAGCTTTTGCTCAGGATATGCTAGAAATTCCACTTCAATTTATCCGGAAAGATAAAATATTTTTGTACAAATATGTGCAGGGGAAAGGGAGTTGAAATATTTATTTATGATGGAATTCTCCGAATTGAATTGGAATCAATTTGATTACGGTCTCATAGGAGTTAAGTAAAATTGTTTTTTATAGGCCAAATACACTAGACTGAAGTGAAGCCGTCAATTCTTCTCTTTAACGTAAAACAAAATAAATTTGAGTCATTGTACGGCAGTATACACAATACAGACGTCTAGATATGAAACCTTGTGTTAGGGTAATTATTAAGGATTTGTTATTTAGCTCACTCGAATCTACTTTGAACTGCATATCGTAGTAGGCTACTAGTAGTCAAAGTAGTGATGGCAGACCGATATGTCACAAACCCGGATTGATAACGAGTGAGTGGTTGCAGTTTATTAGTTATTGTGTAGTGTAATTAGATTAATATTTGTAGTCGTTCTTTGGGGATGATTCGGGAAGGGAAGTATTGAGGGAGATTGCATTCTGTCCGTCAGTTCCTTGCGTCGCTGAACAAGGTGACGAATCAGGGAAGGTGAACGTGTGTCGTTCACCTGAGCCTGTGTCTCTTGTCAGCGTCAGAGGTCCAGAAGGAAGAGACACGTTCGTCGTGTCCTTCTTGGTCTGTCCGAGGTAGAGGGCGGGTAACTGTAAGCCCTCACTAAGTCTTATAGACTTACGTGTTGTTTTTGTTTATTTGCAGGAGTGAACTGGACCGGCGCACGATATCGGAGACTACATCTTTACCCTCAAACAATTTATTCACCGAGCCTAGTTTTGCCATCCTAACACTTGTCATATAGAACGCCTAATGTTTATACCCGTATGGTGAAACCAAAGGGTATATTAGATTTGCCTTACCGTTTGTAACGCCAAGATCCCGTCAGCACACAAAAAAATGAATTACACCAGTGTGTTTAGAATGATAAAAAAAGTTGAATTTAGCATGTCCGTCCGTCCGTCCGTCTGTCCGTCCGTCCGTCCGTCCGTCCGTCCGTCCGTTTGTGGCGCGGATTGCGGGCGCACGGATTGAGCTACAGACTTTAAATTTTGCACAGATCCGTTTTTCGTAAAATTCGAGGCCATGTTCGTTCACGAGCAAAAACGGACCATTAGGGTGGGTGTACCCCCCATACGAACGAAAACGTTTTTTGCGAATTATTCATCTTATCAAAAAAAAAGCAAGAACAAAAGTTATTTAGGATATGATTCTACATAAAACTCCCATACATCAAAATCTGATTGGAAAAATTTTTAAAAAATCTTATTGAAAAGTTTGCTTTCAAAGTGAAATTTTGATACAACTGTTCGCCGTCAATCACCATATGGGTTTTCAATAATTGCCAGCAATTATAGCTTTTGTTATGTTTTCTATCTGGTTTTGATATCTCAATTTTTTAAATCAGGAATATATTTTTTTTATATTTGATCTTGATATCTTAAGAGTCGGATTCAGCGATCCCAAAAATCCCCAAATGACTTTTTTTCCTGGAAACTTGCATAAAATCCTGGTAATGCTTCCGTTACCCTTGCAAGGACGAAATAGTGAAAGTTTTGTTCTTCACCGGAGTTACATGTGTGTAAAATGTCAAGTCAATTGAACGAGTAGATGTGGATCAAAATTAAATTGCAAAATTTGACCCTGACAGACAAACAAACAAACACACGCAAAAACCCAAGCTAAATAAAAGCATTTAAAAAGGTGGAAATTACGATTTTAATATGACCTCCATTGGGCTACTAGGCTGGCGTCTGGCTGTTGGGGCCCCCATCAATTTATTGACGCCTTCATTTGGATGTTGGGGCCCGAATTCAATAAATTTAATAAATTAAAAATAGTGCTTCCCAAGATTAGATAAACGTCAAGTAGTTCAGATAAAAACGTTCTGATCAGTAAGAAATCTGTTTCAGACATTCATTATGAAGATATTCGAGCATATGTCTGTCCGTTTTACGTATTTCAAATAACTCAGGAACGCTTTGAGTTAGCGATTAAAGTTTTTTGAAAATTTCTCGAAAACTATGGGCTTTGGAGAAAAATTATTATAACCAAATTTAAAGAAAATAACATTTGCTTCATTTTTTCCTTTAATAGTTTTTACGTATCTTTAACGGTTTTCGAGGTATTTGAAAAAATATTATTTTTTGCCATATTTTTTCCGGAACTATTGTAAATATTACAGTGTCGAATTTTATGATGAGCACAACTGATATTTTTATATAGGCGACATAATAAATTTTAAAGCCTTTGTTTAGAAAATGACCCGAAATTTTTTTGAAAACTTAAAGCCTTAAATTGTCACGGAGGTCTGAAATTTGTCCTACGCCTAGGGCCTCATTGTTTAAATCCACCTTTGTATCTGTGCTTCAACTTCACCAAACTTGTGAGTTTTAAATTGGTTTGGTATAATAAATTTCAATATAATGCCCAATTTTTCAGCATATAAAGTTTAATTATGTAAAAATTCCGCCGCTCCGCTAGGGGGATAGAGTTATGTTATTGCTTTTGAAAAACGATGCAGGTAACACATGGATCAATAAGTCCCGAGACTAACAATGAAAACAACATTTTTTTTGCCAAATTTTTTTTTATTCATCAATATAATCACCTTTTAGGGTGATACAATCGTTCCAACGCTTTTCCAATTTTTCAATACCATGTTTATAAAAAAAATTATCTTTCGCTTCAAAATAAGCTTCAGTTTCAGCGATGACCTCCTCATTTGAGCCAAATCTTTTTCCCTGGAGCATTTTTTTAAGATCAGCAAAGAGCCAGTAGTCACTGGGGGCTAAATCTGGCGAGTATGGGGGGTGGGGAAGCAGATGAAAGCCCAATTCGTTCAATTTTGCCATTGTTTTCATCGACTTGTGACAGAGTGCATTGTCTTGGTGAAAAAGGATTTTTTTTCTCTGCATGTGCGGTCGTTTTTTTGCGATTTCCTCCTTCAAACGCACCAGCAAGTCAATATAATAATCACTGTTGATCGATTTACCTTTTTCGAGGTAGTCAATGAAAATCACGCCATGCGTATCCCAAAAAACTGACGCCATGACTTTGCCAGCTGACTGCTGCGTTTTCGGACGCTTCGGACGGCTTTCGCCAGCTGTGCGCCACTCAGATGACTGCCGCTTCGACTCTGGAGTGTAGTGATGTATCCATGTTTCGTCCATGGACACGTAACGACGCAAGAAATCTTTTTTATTGCGAGTAAATAGCGATAAACAGCTTTCTGAATCATCGACTCGTTGCTGTTTTTGTTCCATCGAAAGCAATCGCGGCACCCACTTGGAAAAAACCTTTTTCATGCTCAATTTTTCATGAAGGATAGTAAATGCACTTCCATATGATATCTGTGTTATCTCAGCAATCTCACGGAGCTTCACTTTACGATCTTTCATTATAATTTTTGTCACTTCACTCACATTTTCCGGTGTAACGGCTTCCACAGGTCTACCCGAGCGTTCCGCGTCATTTGTGTCGGTACGACCACGTTTAAACTCGGCAAACCACCGACAAATCGTTGCTTTTGATGGACAAGAGTCCGGGTAACATTTTTCAATCCATTGTTTCGCTTGCACGGTGTTTTTACCCATTAAAAAACAATGTTTTATCAGAACACGAAACTCGGTTTTTTCCATTTTTTAAACAAACTACAAAACGACTTTACTCCAACCTCGATAACTCAGCTGTTTCTGGTCCGATCGACTTAAAATTTTGACACGTTTCAAGCAAAGGTTAGTACTCTAGAAAGACGTGGTTACTGGTTTACTACGAGCGTCATCTCTGGGTTAGTCTCGGGACTTATTGATCCATGTGTTATTATTTTGCACATTTACTTCTTCCGTCATTCCGCATAATGATTTTCTTTAGAATTTTCATAGAATATGACACATTTTAATCTAGCAGAAAATAGTTATATAAGTATCAACAAATTTCACTGGAATTCGAAGTAATTGCAGATTATTTGTCATGAAATTCCACGAATATAACTTTTAGGGAATCTTGTAATACATTATGAAGTTATTTATTCGCTCATTACCTCCAGCAAGTAAATACCCAGTAATCAAAATACTGAATCATTATAATAATTTAGCAACAAATCTTATATCGACGCGAAAACATCTTTTAACCACGAAACGTCGGTCATTTATGGTGCCCTTCAAAGCTTCAAGTAGGGAAAAATATACAAAAAATATCTGAAAATCATGAATTCGTTAAACACTTAGTAGTAACTCATACAGAAGTCCTAATCCACTTTGACCACTTCTAGTGAAAACTAATGAATAATTAAAATATCAATACTCGTCACGGGAAATCTTAAAAGAAATCATTTCCATAACATTAGCACAATTCCTTTTCTCCGCATATTGATTTTCTTTGGGGTTTTCTTGAATTTGTAACCCGCATAGTCGGATTTTATTCCTGAATTGAATTTGAAATTACTACCAGTTCATTTAGTTTGTAGAATTTTATAGAAAATTTTGAGGATTAGCAGAAGTTGCAATTTCAGCTAAAAACCACTAGAATTTAAAGTTTCCAAAGTTGAGAACTACTATTAGGTACTGATGTTGGCAATATTTTCATTCATCACATGATAGATTTTTACCAGTTTTTTAAAGTTTTTCAGTTTTTTTTTATGTTGTTACCAGTTTTATACGTTTTTACAAGTTTTTTACATTTTTTACGTAAAAAATGTAAAAAATCGTAAAAACGTAAACAACTGCTTTTAACGTCGTTGCGCACTCGTCTCACTTCGTCATGCTTATTCCTCACCCCCTCACCCCTCACCACCTTAAGGTGTGACGCATTTTATAGATAGCCCCTAAAGAAGAGATGTCCTTCTTTGGGTCACTAAGCTCCTCACATGCAACGATCGAGTATTTTACGCAAATGTGTCACATTTTAAGTTGTATCTCGTAAAAACTTGTGGAAGTATCAATGACTGTGTTTACATTAGGACTCACTTTGAGGCGGCACGTCATTCGTGATGGTGAGGGACGCAGTGCGGAGGGAAACCAAAAAGAGCGAACGAAGTTTAGATTCACTTAAAATTATCGGTCGCAAACCGGTTTTTGAGTCTGGTCGTTGAAACCTGTCGTTTAGTTTTGTTGATGAAACCGGTTTATGAATCTAGATAAAGCGAACCGTGTGCAGAAAAATGAGGAAAGACGTGCCGCCTCAAAGTGAGTCCTAATGTAAACACAGTCTATCAGAGACGAGAAATGAGCGAATTCTATGAGTCAGAGATTTCATTCGCTTAGTAGCATTTGTGCTGCTGATGCGAGTGGTTGTGTGTCGCTTTTTTCCTTTTGTAGAGTGAGGTACAGTGAGGTACAAACATTCACGTCATGAACTAAGTCTCTTTCATCTTTTATTTTCAATTATAAAGATTGGCAATTCTATTCCAGAGCTCTGGCAGGGTCGACTCTTTTCTCTCGATATTCGTGAGAACAACTAATAAAATAAAACGGAAAAGTAAATAATAAAAATGTCGAAAGTTTATTTGATACAAAATTTTGTGGCCCACTGTTTTCATATGGCATCAGCTTGCCACCGAGCACGTGAGTGCGTCGCTCTTTCAATTTTGTTCTTGTGTGCAATAAAACACAAAAAAAAATCCGAGTAGGGGTAATTCAACACATATAAATTGCACATCTCTGCTCTAAAGTATATATTTATGTTGAACAATTGACTAGTAAAGCAATTCCGGGTCAGGTTTTTCTTATATTCCAATACTTGTCACTTGAATTTTTACAATATAGATATGCAATTGCCATAATTCTACTCCGGCAATTTCATTAGGTATAAGATTCCAATAAATTACTACCAGGACTCGTTCTTGGTTTCGAAATTCCCACGGAATTCAATTCAAGTCGTCACTGGCGTATGTAGACTTCAGTATAATTTTAGAAAATTTAAATTTAAATATTAGGAAGCATATTTGTTGTTGAATGGGTTGGTGTACTGCAGCCATATTTTATATAGCTATGCACAATTTGATGAATTTTAGTTTAACTTTTACAAACAATACAAAGAAAGACTTTTTGGATATTTTGGATCGATTTCCCAAATTTATCATTTGCTTCCGGTTTCTTTATGCAGTTTTTCAATTATTTTTTCAGCATGTATTTTTTTTTCAGCAAGTTTCATGAGTGGGGCGAATCATACATGCTGGATGAAATTTGTTTAAGTTATGTTCATTCAATTCCTTCGTAGTCATTATCCCAACGGCGAAACCATAATATATACTCCTCCGTATTCCCCTAAATGGCTCCTTATAACTTTACTTTTTAAAATTGTCATTGGGGAAGGGGGGGGGGGGGGGGGGGGGGGGTGAGATTCCCATGTAAACTAGGTCAACCGAAAACAACTATAGTATGTTTTAAAAGATTTTTTCCAATTCAATTGGCAAAAGGACATACACAAGAAATATCCACGAAACCTACATTCCCCCCATCTTGCAAAACCTTTATTGGCCACCCTGGCAATGTGTCTTTTTCAGGAAAACTTTTTAAGTGTAGATATATTAATGGGAAACTTGACTACGGGAAATTTATTTATGTCTGTCTACAAATAGCAGTGAAAGATTTCAAATGGATAAAAAAAATCGTAAAATTTTTGTAGCTGTGGGTTTCAAAGGAATCAAAAAAATATTTTAAACTACACAGAAAAAACGTTTGGGAACCGTTCCACCAAAATTGCATGCTCCAGTCCCATATTTATGGGAAAAACGGCATAGTAGCCGAATATGGCACTCATTCCTATAAAAAATTGTGACTGTTCCCAGATTTTTTAGGACACATTCCAAATAAAAATTATCGTATTTTTGTTTTTGTGTGATCATTCCCAAAATTATGGCAGGGATTACTGTATGTTAGACATGTTACGACAAAAAGTTGGGGAACATTCCCTTTTGTAAGGGAATCAGTCCTAAAATGAAAGGAATGAATCCTATAAAACATTGTAATGTTCCTATTGATTATTGGACTCTCTCCTATATATACCTGCAGATACCCTCATTTGAAATATGATTCGTACCTATAATTATGGCACCAAAACCTATTCGAATAAGGTGAGAAACACAATTGACGCAGTAAAGACGACGCATGCATCAAACGCGTGTATTCTTATCGCTGCAGACACAATTGATACTGCAGCAGTAACGCATGCATCTGCATCGACGCAGCGTTTTAAAAAATTAAAACGTTGCTGCATGCTGCAATAATGCTTATCCACATGCTTGTTTTCTTTGAAGATTGAAGTGTGCGCAATCATAAATGTTTCAAATGACATTTGACACTGCACTGCAGCGCTGCATCAATTGTGTCATCAACCAACGCTGCTGTATGCATTCCATTGCGTTAACGCATAACGCTGCAGCACGCTGCGTCAATTGTGTTTCTCGCCTAAGATTGACTACTTTTTTTATAGGATTCTGTCCAATCTAAAAGGGGGAGACAAAAATGCGAGTTATCGAATATACCAGATAGGGAAGTTCGAGGGGTTTGAACTTATTCGAGATATAAAACAGCTCGAGTAATAAAATTCCCTATAATTTAAAAAATTCTCCGACACAAGTGTTACCTTGAAGCACAATGAACGCAACCAAGCCGCAACTAAGGACGCTTCGAACTGTCACGCAACGCAGTTCAGGAGCGGTTGAGCACAATAGAAGCGTCGTTTGTTGCGTTGTGAGACAAACACAGAAAAATTAAAAGTGAACTAAAGTATAAAAATATATAAAAAATGGGAGATTTTGAAGCGATAATTTGCTTTGTTTGTCTTTATCTTTGTTATTTGTATGTTATTGCACTAAGTCTATCAATTTTTCCTCGAACGACATTTCCCCAACCTCACTTTATGAACTGTCAACGCAGACTTGTTGCGTTAAAGTTCAAAGTTTGGCAAATTTTGCGTCGATGGTTGCGTTCAATGTGCTCGCTCAAAAGCATTTCTGTGAAATAAACTCGTAAGTGACATTTGGATGCGTGATGGTTGCGGCTTGGTTGCGTTCATTGTGCTCCAAGGGTTAGAGTGTGGTAGTAGGTAGGTCCAAACTATATAAACCACGACTTCGCAAACACCATGCGAATCATAATCGAAGACAAAAATTCGGCTTAAATTACCATATTCGCTGAACCCTATTTGTACAGGAATGTGTCTGCCAACACTTAGGGTTCGTTCCAATCTTTTGTAGATGTGAGTCCTATATAATATTGGAGACACTTCTAAAAACAATGGGAACAATTCCATTCCATAATATTAGCATTGTTTCCCGCTCAATAAAGGAATTTATCCAGTAAAAACTAGAAGCGGGTGCTACTTTTCTTAGAATATGTCCATTCTTCTCTCAACCCTATCTCAACCCTACCACATAGCAATAATTCCACGAGAACTAGGACTAGTTCCAATATTTATGGAAGCCTTTTGCTACAAAATAGTGTAACGAGTCCTAAAATCGTTTTCCCTTATTTTATAAGAACATTTCCTATGCGGACTTTTTTCCGTGTATTCGAAACAACAAAATTGTTAATTTTACATCAAATGTACATAACGTTTAACATTCCCAAACAAAGCCAAATCACTTCAAGTCCATTCCAATAAATTGAAATGAGTGAAATTGTTTTTCAGAGCGAAAATTGCCCAGTTTTTCACAAACAGTTTTTCGCAAACGAACCACAAGACCGCCACTGACCATTTCCGAGATGGTTTTTCATTAAGGAACACGCAACATAAAAGCTCCTTCCTCAATTCGAAACTGTATAATAACTCACTCTGCTGAAAATAGTGTAGGAAAAACATCCCCCCGCTTACGTTTCTGCCTTCCTAACCTGGGGGGGTTCTGCCATTCAAATCATGTCGCAATGGCTACAATTTTTGCTTTTTGCCTAGGTTTTAGTTTTCCGCGTCGGCACGTGTTTATAACAAGGCGTTTAACATATTCTTACACTCGTATACGTATGTATTTCTACCTGCTTTGAATGTAATTATACTATAAATTATGTTTTTTCGCGAGCATTTTTTGCCATTTCCATATACGCAGGTCGCCATGTGAAAACCAACCCTCAAAATCATTATAAGAAGAGACCGAGGAGAGACGGTCATGTGAATTTAACCTGGCTTAGGTGGAAACCTACATTTTTTCGTAATGGTAATGCCAAGGGCAAGAAACTGGGGTTCTATTATTCACCCACTAAAATTTTTCAGTACTATAGTCTGAATGAAAGTGGAATTCGTGTAGAATTTAGTGCGAGGGTGGGTAATCGAGGGTGGTGGGATGATCGATGGTGGATTAAAAGAAAAGTGAAAGTTTCCCTGCTTAGTAATTAACTTTGGCCGAATGAACAGAGCAGCACATTATTAGCCCGTGTTTCGGTTTTCGTTTTAACCCCTATTAGGATTTTCGCGGTACGAATTTCAGGTTAGAAATTTCAGTAACTGACAATATTTTTTTTATTCTGTCTGAATTTTTCTTTCTGTCTTGAATGTTAACACGTTTTTGATGAATTTTTATATTGATTTGACGAGGATTTAATGCCTGCTCTACACTCTTCCCGAATGTAGGCGAATTACAGTCTCAGCTGCCAGGAATTTTTCCATTGCTAGAAGTTCGAGGACTATTTATTGCTTGAGGGTCGAGTAAAAACCATGAATCAGAAATGGTTCACACAAAATAGTTGAAGAATGCCTACTTTATTCAATATGATTTAGTTTTTGTCGAAATTTTCTATTCGATTCAAAATCTAGATCGAGCAATTTTCGAGAAAAAAGAGCAGGTCAATGGAATACTGGGACAAAATTAGTTGATTTCTGGTTTCAACTGAACCCAGACCTGAAATAGTCGTTTTTTGCAATTCAAGGTTTTCATACCCCAATAACTTCAAAAATATTTTTAAAAAAATTGCAATTATTACTGACCTGTGCCACTTTTTCTCCCATATTAGGTGTATGCCGGCTCCCTTGAAAAAACTTCGCAGATCCATTGTCCTGAAAACGACGAATATAATAATTATAAATTTAAAATATTTCAAGATTTTTGTTACAACAAAATTTCATGCCATTTTTTAAAAAAACTTTTTGCAAAGGGCTAGAAAAATTGATCACTTGCTCACAGCCAATTCTTAAAATTTTTGTCAATTTAAAAAAAAAGAGTTTAATCTACCTAGCAGTGAGACGAAGCCTTTCTTATAATATGATGCAATATTAGGTGTTATATTGAAGTTTACTATACAAAAGTACTTGAAATTTAGAACTAAAGTTAAATGTCATTTAAAACTTGTGTTTTGATTAAAGTTAAATTTCATTTAAAACTTGTAAAAAATTGATCCCCCCACCTTCCTCCCACCTTCCCCCCCCCCCCCCACCTTCCCCCCCCCCCCCCCCCCCCATCCCTCATACTATAGAAAAAGTTTTGGTATTTTCTCGATAACGGTTAATTGTTCAGTACATTTAGCGGGACAAAAGATCCTTAAAATATAATTTTACATAATATTTCCATACATCGAAATCCAATTAGAGCTAATTTAAATCTTATCTTAGATAGGTAAATACCATAGATTAATACTAAGACAATCCAAGTGCGAACAACAAAAGGGCACGACAAATTATACCCAATCTCCAAGATCTTGAAGCTACAGTGATATTGAAGCTACAAGTAGTGGAGAAAAATATTAAAACTCTACAGTATTTTGCGTCCATTCCATATGCAGGGCAAGTTTTGCATTGCTGCTTGCAGGTCAATCAAAAACAGGAGATTTTGACGAAAAAATAAGAAATCCGTTTTTCTGCTATTTCCAAAATTAATACTTTTTGAATTATCGTAAAACTATGGCGAGCCTCATTTTTAAAAAGGAACATCACATTTGAAAACTTAACACCTACACTTATTTATTGTCCCTAATGCCGTATGTGTGAACTATATGTGATTAACACATGAATGCAGTGGCGCAACCACAAAGAACTATGCAAGAAATAGCGTTTTTCGTGCCCCTGGGTTAACTTTTAAACCCGTGTAGTTTTCACTTTGGTTGAGAACTTTTTGAAAAGGGCACAGTCTCTAGTTTCATCCATATATAGCTTCAAAAGCCACCAAATTGCAGGGGGATGGTGAGGAGTTAACGAAGTTTCTCCATGATTTCTGTGAAAAATCACAAGAAAGTTCGTTAACCCCTCCCCATCCCCCTGCAATCCGGTGGCTCTTGACGCCATATATGGATGAAACTAGAGACTGTGCCCTTTTCCAAAAAGTACTCAACCAAACTGATAACTACACTGATTCAAAAGTTAGTTTAGGGGGCTAAAATCGTGCATCGTTCTTTTGCATCTGCACCTTCCCCACACAAAAATTGTTGGTATACCACAACGTTTAACACGTTGACAGTCACCATGGAAGTGAAAAAAATCGGGTGCCAGAGGCCAGTAGACTTTTCTTGAGGCCAGTAGATGGTTTCATACTTTTCATCCAAGTAATCCTTTGTGCTCCAACATTCAACTCACAAAATTCATAGGACAAACATCAAAAAAGAGTTTCCCTACGTTTCATGCAGTTCTGTGCATCCGATGCTCTACCACGCAGCTTATACCAAAGTAAAGTGCAATGTATCTCACACGGCCTGAGGAGGCCATTTTAATGTGAAACCACGTCGGTCTAACATGGCAGTCAACGTGTTAATTTTTTTTTTAAATATGGCATTGAAATTTAAAGGATTTCTTTTTCGGGGAGCTGTGATCTTTGGGGTGCATGCCACTGTACGACCTAATTTTACATTTGTAAATTAATATTATCTCGTTTACCTACCTTAACCCGATCAGATTTAAGATCTGAAGGCACATTAGACAGTGATGAACTGGTTGTCCGTTGACGTTGCTCATTAATGCAGGAATTTTGACGGAATGAGATCGCTTTATATCGTTGTAGATCACTTTCGGAGGACACATATGGAAAAAACTGTCTTGACGTTCGACCAGTGGAGCCTGACCACATTTTACATATATTTATCATTTTTATGTTGGCAATTCCGTTTAGTAGAAATTAAAAAAAAAGTTATTTAGTTTTTACTTTAAATATTTAGAAAAAAAAATATGATTATGTTTATTGTGTAAAAAATGAATCAATGATGAATTTATCTGGGAAAAATCAATTTTTTTTTAAATTATTGAAAGTTCTACTGTAAATTCGATATAAAAAATGGAATTAGGGATAGAAGGATGATTGAAGATATCGAAAAAGTTAAATTTGTAAAGTAGATAAATAGAATTAAAACCAAATACGAAGATTTATAAATAATTAAAAAAAAGAAACAAATCAAAACTACGGAAATGAAGCTCCAAAATGAAATCTATAGAGCATGATTTTAAATATTAATAATAGTTGTTGAAAAATTAGACAATGAGAAAATATTGGAGAAAAAGTAAAAATATTTAATTAAATCATTTATTGTTCGCAGAATTTACCCCTACTGTCTTATAAAAGGTAAATCAAGTAAGCAATTATAATCGGCAATTAATTATTATGGCAACATAGGAAAATATTAAAGCGGTTTACATGAATAAAAATTTTGTTAAGAAATTTCGGTTGCATTTTTATTGGAAAATCAAAACTTTTCAGGCTAAAATACAATTTGAACGGGGATTTCTAAAAATTTCTAACAGTTTTAAAAATTAACGTATTTTCTAATTGGTTTAAAATAGAGAAAAAAGCTAGGTAAAATTTTATGTAAAAAATCTTGAACATAAATAAAATTTACTCATGCATTTATGCTACATCTGATTTATTTAATTTTTGTTATAGAAAACAATTTTTCACACCCATGTATTGAAACAAATATGAGTTTAAAGCTGTTAAAAGGTATTTAAATAAGAGGTTTATGGGGTTTCCAGATCAAGAAGAATTTCTTAATGTATTTATGTGTATTTTTTTGGCTTCACAAACGCCAAGGGAAAGGTTTTTATTATGAAATCAAAGCTATTCCGATATATATTAAACATATTGTGTTTATTTCTTCGATGTTAGTTCACTATGAAATCATGAAAAAATTGCCATGATTTCTTAAGATAATATATTGAATAAGAAATTTTTCAACTGGAAAATTTTCAATCGCAATCACTTTTGCTATTGAGTGAAAAAATTAAGTGGTTAAAGGTGTTTCTTTAAGAAAGCTCAATGAAGGCTTTTTGAAATCTATATCACATAGAAGTGTGTTAGATTTACAGCCTTATTCTAGCTACGGTCACTAGTCACAACTCCGTCACAAAAGCCTCAAATTCTATGGACTTGTGACTTGTGACTTAAGTATCACAACGCCAGAATACGGCTGTTAGTGTAGGATAGGGTGGGAGAAAGAGTTCGATTTTTTTTTTATAAAATCTGAAAGGAACCACAAAATTTTGCAGTCATATCGCTTCTAAACCTAGATTCTAATATCAATTAATTTATTATTTCAGTACTTTCAGTTTTTTTTTTTCATTTTGTGTCGGCAGCTAGCCCGAAATCTTGCAGATTTGCATTTTCGAGCTCCCCTACAAAGATATTTTTTTAAAAAAAGATTCCTATACCTCAATATACGGCCTAGATCTGTTCTAAGAATATAGGCCGTATATCGAAACATCGACAGTGCTGCGCAGTAAGTATGCTTTTTATTGATCGCAATGGATTTCAATGCAATTTTCTACGATCCTAGCCACCTCCCCTCTTAACAATTCCAGAAATATTTTCTGCTCTGTTTTATAAAAGATGTTTTTGATTGGCAAAAAACCGAATTGAGGCGACCAGAAGGAATGGCCTTACCCATGGAGCCCAATGAACGCAACGCGAACGCAACTAAAACGCTGTGAACTGTCACGCAGCGCAACATTTCAGCGGCAGAGCCCAATGGCACCTCGTGAAGTAGTACAAGTGACATAATATTTATAAAGTGGTATAAAGTTGGCAAAATTACAAAAATTGATAATTTTGAAGCGATAATTTGCTTTGTTGGTCTTTATCTTTGTCATTTGTCTGTTATTGCACTAAGGCTATCAATTTTTCCTCGAACGACATTTCCCCAACCTTACTTTATGAACTGCGTTGACACAGAATTGCTGCGGCAAAGTTAGAAGTTTGCAAACTTTTGCGTTGTAGGTGCGTTCATTGTGCTCACTTCTATGGAAAAAACTTGTAAGTGACAGTTTGTGCGTTTTAGTTGCGTTCATTGGGCTCCAGGCATAATATCGAAGTACCAGGAAGACCGAGCCATGCTCGGAGACCTCAAAATCCTACTTTTGCTGTTTTTTGGGGAAAAACTAAGTTAACATTATCTTTACAGAGCTTTTCCAGAGTTTTTAAATTCACGATCTAGAAAGCTAGAACTAAAACTAACGCGCGATAACAAAATTTCATAGAAATCGGTTGAGTGGTTATTGAGTAATCGCTGTCACCGATTTTTGAAACGTTGTTTTGAGACACCGGGTGAGGGTTATCGAGGGGAGGGAAAAGTTAGGTTTGTATTGGAAAAATCAAAAGCCCTTAGCCTCCTTAGTAATATTGTAAAGTTTCATTAAGATCGGACCACCCAATTCGAAGATACCAGGCGCGGGGGGGATCGAGGGGAGGGAAAAGTCAGGTTTGTAGTGGAAAAATCGAAAGCCCTTAGTGCAATTAGTACTACTGTAAAGTTTCATTAAGATCGGACCACCCAATTCGAAGATACCAGGCGAGGGGTATCGAAGGGAAATTTTATCAGAGGTGAGACCTATCTAGATCGGTTTTTTGTCGCCGAAAATCCCTAAACACCAAGTTTCGTGAAAATCGTTAGGCGGGTTTTCGAGATCGTTTGTGCAGACAGACAGACAGACATTCCTCGTATTATATTATAGGATTACAAATGTGCAAAGACACATGCATAGGCTTGCTTGCAAGTGGGAGGATAAACAAAATGTGAGGTATACAATATCGAGGGGCATATAATGAGAGAATACAGTATCAAGGTTTCAATGTATTAGTTTACAAAAAAATATGAGACAAAAATGTGAAGAAGTTTAATATCTTTAATTTTTTCAACTGTGTTTCAATAAAAATTGTTATTTTGAAAGCAATTTACAAAAATCTATATTTCACTTGTTAATGAAAATTTCTCAATAACGGTAAAAGATAGCAGAGAACAGTAAAAAAATTGTGGGAGAAGCTTTTCTCTTCAATTCACTTTATATAACCACCGAAAAACTCTTGGTTTTCGATATCATCGCCAAAAATCGAATTTTTTCAAATAGCGATATATTTCGATAATGGTTTGAGATACTATAACGGTTTGAGATTATAATACAAGTGTAGAAAATTTTATTATCTTCAACTTTTGTCATACACAGGACTACCGAAAAACGTACAGTTTCGGGGTAAATCGAAAAAAACGAAATTGCGATTTTTAAAAAGCCACAATTTTGGGTTTTTTTTTGCTAATTTTAAAGGTCTACATTTTGTATCAATACAATACTTTATTATACTTCGTATAAGAAAATAAAAAAATAGTAAAAAATCTCTTCTCGTTCCTCTTTCCCAACCATGTCTCCCTTTTCCAACCATTTCCCCCTTCTCCAACCGTCTCCCCTTTCAACAACCATTTCCCCCTTCTCCAACCATCTCCCCCTTTCCAATCCCCTCCCTGTCCTACTTCCCCTTTCTTTTCCCCTTACTAACCCTTTGCCGATCCTCCTTTTTCATCACCCCTTCATCATCGCATCCTTTCTTATACCTACTCCCACCCCTTTCACCCCACATTTCAGACTTCCCCTGATTGTTTTTCCAGTTTTTCTGTAAAATGGTCGCTCCTAAAGCGAAAACCGATGAACTGCTCACGAGCTGTTACTCGGATTGTTCGCCGCGCCGGTTAGGACTTCGTTTAAAATGTTTGCGAGATGTTCGCAATCAGTTAGTCAAATTTTCGTTGTTGTGTACGAAGCATAACCCTTGGAGCACAATAAACGCAACCAAGCCGCAACCATCACGCATCCAAATGTCACTTACGAGTTTATTTCACAGAAATGCTTTTGAGCGAGCACAGTGAACGCATT